>JAQGAB010002245.1:0-12699 GCA_034696565.1 Isotomurus graminis
AAATTTCTTTGGCACTTAAGCACTCAGTGTGTGCGAATTAAGCATGGAAAAGTCACGACATTTTGCATACGCAATCAAAATCGCTTTTGATGAAAACATGTTAAAATTGTGGTTTGTTCTATTAAACGTTTTGAGAGATATTTAACTTCAAAGTTGAAAATAAGCAACGGACGGTAAGACGCCACACGTGATCCTATAAGCCCAAATTGACTGGGCTAAAAACTGTCCTGAGTTGGTCGTTACCATTAAATTCCCGCGACGCCGTATTCTCTCTGTTTCTTTCTTGTACATATGGTCCGATACATCTCCTTCCGTGTTTACTTGAAGTTTTTGCAGCGTCCCTCAGTTTGCGTAAAATTTTCTTTAGCTTCAAATTCGTCAAATTCATTTACAACGTCAATTTTCACCAGCATTATCTAACAAGGAATCTCTTACATCACCATTGCAGTTCCTTTTAATTGTCATGATTAAGCCAAATGCAGCTCAATGCATAATTTGTGTAGAAGTTCCTGGTGCATTTTTTACAGCTACACATTTTATATGCTCAATTAATATTTTTATTTATTTGCAAAATTAACGTACACGAAGCCAATACATTTTTACGCTAATTTACAATGGATGCTTATTTCCATACGCATCAAAAACATATTCTAGAGAAACATTTTAACATTGCATTTTTCTCTGATTATATATTTTGCATCTTTCGAGTCGTTGAGCATTGTCAGCCATTTTGGTTTTTATGGAACAGTCATTTCCACTTCATTGAATTCCTCCTTAAAGTCCAAGATTGATTTGCCACTAGTTTGCGTAATGTTTTGTATTATTATTTTTTAGAAACCACAAGCTTTTTCGTTTCCATATTAGAAAAGCCTTCGTTACTCTAACACTTTCAGCAATTATAATATAGGGTACTTTAGTCAAGCAAGTCCGTGATTTTAGGCTAAGCATTAACCAGAATTTTCGAACAACAACTACATTTAAAAACTTTGCTGTGGCTTCGAAAATAAATATTATAATACAAAGTAGAACAAGAGAAGCAAGAAAGTACAGCGCAATATGAATGTCTTTGATTCTAACAGCATTTGCTTCATTCAAGTCGTCATTTTTCTCGCTCAATGCCTTTCGCACAAGAGCAGCTTTGTTTTCATTCGAAGATACAGCTTGTATTAGACTTAACTTCCTTAAACCAAAATCAAACGATATTTTTCATCGACCAGAGATACCCGATTCACACAGCCTAGCTATTAACGGTATAAAGAACTCTGTGGAGAAAAGAAATTTAGATACAATCCAGCCTTCATTAAACGCAAAGAGGTCCGCAACTCCCATTTTTTCAGTTTTAACTAAAGAAAAGTTTGTGAAGGCTCTCATGTATGTAGAAATTAATTGAACGTGAAACATTGGGTCAAAAAGCCCAAAAATAACAGGCAAAACAAAGTCTTCTTTGCCAGTAGCATTAATTTGTCTCCTGTGTTTTTGAAGAGCTGGAAAAACATAATGGATTCGCTTCCATGTTACTTTCCTCTGAAATGACTGCAAGGTTGTAGAATGTTTACTCGATTCTGACTTCAGCAGGTCTGCTATTTCTAGCTGAATCAAGGAAAAACTATAGACATACCTGTCAAATTCACTTGTGGTTACGCATGGAATGTTTGTTTTCAAGAGTTCCTCAATACTGTGGGGGAGACTAGGTGGTAAACGGGGCGTTGCAAGACATGAAAAGAAGCTTCCTGAATATTCATTTCCTAGAACGATTAGAGCGATGATCCAACTTATTACAAGACCACAAGTTAAGCCGCGCTTTCGAACTAAGTTTAGTTGCGCAGTTTCTTCCAGCTGATCTAACATCCCAGAAAGTGTCCACCAGAGAGAATTTAACAATGAAATCGGGCTTTTTCTTTCAATGGTATTGTAAATTAGAAATGCAACAAGTAGCGAGGATACGATTAATGCGATCCAAATAGCCAAGTCGAAAGGCATAAGCAGCGTTAGAAAATTAAAGTTGGAACGCATGTCGACGAAAATCAGCAATTTATGCGGAACTTTTTCTTGAGCGTACGCGACGATTTCGTGAGTTGTAGGTTTTGTGGAGACGATTTCAGATAAGACATAACGGTCAAGAACAGCGAAGGTAAAAACTCCGACTGAATCATCAGCAAAGATCCGGTCATAGCATAAACTCAAGTTGTGCTCTTTTACTACATGCGCCATAACTAAATCTTCAACTCTCAGGAATAGTATCCTATTCTTCTGATCATCATATTGTCGAGCTCTGTTCAGGGTGATCATAGTATTTGCAATCGCAAGGCATTCTCCGTAGGGGACAGTGAAACCATGCCTTCTCGTGTTGTAGTTTAGCAATTTCCATGCCGACTTCAAAGAGTCGCCAGTGTGACCTAAGCCGTTAATTGTGATAATAGGAGGCTTAAATTCTTTGCAGTAACTACACGCAAGGCTACCAAATAATGTAAACGGTTCTATGAATCCCACATACAAATTTGGTGCCAGGTGAGACTTTTTTATAACCGAATAAATTTGTTCGTAAAGCTCTTCAAAATATCTAACACGACTTGTCTGAGCTAAGGTAAAAATCCAATGCGAACTACTTGCTAAATTTGACAGTCCTTTTTCAACTAAATTCACAAATCGTTTAGACGGTTTAGCTTCAATTTTGGATTTGTGATCAGTTTCAAGTTGAATGAGTGAGATTCTGCAGTTTGTGTATCTTGTCAAGGACGTTGGACGTATAAAGTGTGTCCTAATCAATTCCTTTCTTGAGGATTTGCCCCAATCGGGCTGAATATTAAAGACTGCGCTAGTAGATAGTTTGCGGTGGAGGATCATACTTACAAAGTGACTAGGGTGAGTGCTTTGATTCTGAGAACGTCTCATGTAGTAATAGTCAATGTTGCAAGATTTGAAAAAGTGAAGAAAGTGGAGTGGATCTCGAACGTCGGAAATATATGAATGAATGGTAACAGCATTTGCATACGACAAGGCGGCTAGAAACGCCAGGAACAGAAAATGCTTAATTGTATCCATTCTGAGACAGTCGTAAAGGTCTTTTGAAAATTATATATTTTTCTAGTTGTTTAAGTAAGGCTATATATGTAAGTGGTAATATTTTCCAATTGAAATATCTTTTGTACTCTGTTTAATCTCTTCGACCTGAAGGCTTCTCTTTAGTCCACGTAACAAAACCTGATCGACCGATAGCTTGAATAGTTGAGGTGGATGAAACCACAAGAAGACAAAGACAAGTAATCGTAACATCCAGTTTAAATACCACTTCGTAAGATTGGCAACCAAATTATTAATTATTTTTATTCGTATCATGCCAACATCATTTGTGTGTCTAAGTGAATGATTCGGTTTACAGCCATTGGTGTTGCCTCTTAGGGATATTACAAATATATATTAGTCTTTACAATTTAATTAAGTATTTACCAAAGGAGCCAATTTGTTTTGAAACTCTTAAGGTGGATGTGCTTTGGTATTGTTCAAAGACAACCAATTCCTACCATAGCATCTGCTTTACTTTATATTGTCACAAGTAATTTTATTATTGATGAATTAGTAATGAAATTCTTTAGAAGGATATTTTTTATAAGCGAATGCTCTGTAGTCAAGAATCACTTAGCATTATGGTTCTTTTGGCTTAGGAAACGGAGGATTAAGTGCTTTTAAGCTAATAAAGGACCTTTTGTGTGTTCGGAAAAAGATGGAATTAAAGTGGATAAGGTATTCTTATGCATTGGTTCGGTATTGATGATTTTATAATTCGTCGCTAGCAAAGACTAGCTTGTTGAGTTTTTGTTACGGCTGATAGACAAAAGTCTCGTGTGGCTGCAGATGGAGTCGCCTTATGATATGATCTCATAATGACAATTTATCAATGGAGTTGATTCCATGAAACATAATAATGATAGATACGAAAATGTTAATGGTTTCCGGTGTGTGTCAAATTATTTCAATTGCAGATAAACTGTTTATAGGAGAAATAAGTCTGCATGGAACAGCTTTGAATTATGTGGAGTCGGGAATTAAAATTAGAACTTTATAAAAAAGTTGCACAGATTAATGGGATTTTCTGAATTGGGGATTTATCGTTTGGGGGTTTCCTTAATGTGATTTACAATTCAACTAAAAGAAAAATTAAAAGTAGATTAAAGTGAATGAGGAATGTTTGTGTGACTGGGGACGTTTGTGGATTTAAGTCACGTTGGATTTGTGCGATTAACTTTTCTGAATGTCTCGTTGCACTCTTAAATCGCTTTATTATTACGTTAATCTTGTAATTTAATGCAAACGAATTCAGAGTATGTGAGAGGAAGATGTGTACCAACTATGTGACTGTTTTTTGGTCTGGATCTGACATGCATATACAAAGAAATGAAGTACCAGAAAGCGTAGAATACAAATGGGTAGTTATATTTCACTAGAATGAATATGCCTTCAAGCAGTAGGGTTAAAAGGGTAGGTTAGGCGGAGTAGTTAGTGAGTCCTGTTAGACGCAGTGGAGAAAGTGGAATGAGTTCAAAACGTCGTAGGTCATCAGGTGTTCCTGCTTGGAGACAATGGATGCCTTTAGTCTCGCGATTATAGGGGCTGCAAGGTTATTAAAGTTCCACATTTCGGGGTCAGTGACCTCCGAGAGAGTTGTTAGAGGGAGAATGGGAGGCAGAGGCGAGTCTCAAAGTCCTTGGAACTTATTGTTAGTGAGGTCTTTTCAGGTCCTTTTCTGGTACAACTGTTTTGCCCGGAACGGCAGAGGGGAAGATGCGAACTCTTCGTTGTCACTTTCGTTGCGGAAGATCAGAAGTCCCCCTGGAATATCTTAGAGGCGTTCAAATGCGTCAAAGTTCACTTAATCTCTACCTGAAAAACGTTGAAGCGGTCCAAATAACTTCGGAGCAGCGGAACGTGTCTCGAGTAGACTTTTTATGCTTTAGGACCCACTGAAGCGTTGACGTTTTTACTGCGTGTTTTAGTGAAACTCAAGAAGAATGCTGCGCTGCAAAGACACACTTTTCCAGGATTTCTAGAGGTCTTCGGCGGTCCATCGTCTACCGATCCTGAAGGTTAAGGGTGAACGGGAAAAATGGTTACGAAGGTTTTTTCGTAATTCTTTTGATGATTACTTTAGAAAGGGCACGCGGCAAAAATTAAGTGTGCACCTCAAAATAGGAAATTTGGTTTGTAGCCAACCAAATGATTAAGTGAAGGAAGGGAAGACTGGCTCATAATCTCCCATTGCCCGCGTCGTGATTTTTATACTTTCTGCAGCGCTCGCTCGAGAATACTTCTACTCACACACAAGTGTGAGACTCTGCTGCATACGATCTAGCTAGAAAAATGACCTATTGGTTGCAATTAATCACACCCACTTTCAACAGATTAACTCCAAAAGAGAGCTGAACTAACATTTAAACACAGCCAAATCGCAATTCCAACAACACATTTATTCAAAAAGTCCATGAGTTGCGGCACATAACTAATGTTTCTCTGAGCAGACAAAATGAACGCATAAATATCCCTGGGCTTTCAATAAAGTCAAGTAATGTTTTACTGCAATCCAGTCATGGGAAAATGAGTCAGTTATGTTCTCGAAATGAACTATCTGGATATGAAGACCTATCGATCTGTAGAGACCGTCAAGGATTCAGTAAAATTATTTCTGACAATGGATCAATCCATCGTCATATGATAAACAAGTCTCAGATGGCATTTTAAAAACCTTTCAAATTAAATAACTGGTTCAAAAATAAGCCTTTTAATTTGCTGTAGATGCAGACACCTTTGTCTGATTTAATGTGCAGCGAAACCATGTTGGTTTTTATGGAACAGTCCCTTCCACTGCAATAAATTCCTCCTTAAAGTGCAAGCTTGATTTGCTCAGGTTTGCGTAATGTTGTGTATTATTGGTTTATAGAAACCACTTGCTTCTTTCGGTTGATTATTAAAATAGCCTCCTTTACTCTAACACCTTCGACTATAATAATATAGGATACTTTAGTCAAGCAAGTCCGTAATTTTAGTTAAAGCATTAAACAGCATTTTCGAAAAACAACTAAATTGAAAAACTTTAGTGTAGTTTCGAAAATGAATAATATAATACAAAGTAGAACAAGAGAAGCAAGAAAGTATAGCGCAACATGAATGTCTTTAATCCTAACAGCATTTGCTTCATTTAAGACTACATTTCTCTCGTTCATTGCCTTTCGCACTAGAGCAGCTTTGTTTTCATTCGAAGATACAGCTTGTATTAGACTTAACTTCCTTAAACCAAACTCAAACGACATTTTCCATCGGCCAGATATACCAGATTCGCAAAGCCTAGCTATTAACGGTGCAAAGAACTCTGTGGAGAAAATAAATTTAGTTACAATCCAGCCTTCATTAAACGCAAAGAGGTCCGCAACTCCCTTTTTTTCAGTTTTAACTGTAGAAAAGTTTGTGAAGGCTTTCATGTATGTAGAAATTAATTGCACGTGAAACATTGGGTCAAAAAGTCCAAAAATAACGGGCAAAACAAAGTCTTCTTTGCCAGTAGCATTTGTTGGCCCCAAGAGTTGTTGAAGAGATGGGAAAAAATGATGGACTCGTTTCCATTTTAATTTCGTTTGAAGCGACTGCAAGGTTGTAGAATGTTTACTCAATTCTGACTTCAGCAGGTCTGCTACTTCTAGCTGAACAAAGGATAGTCCATTGCCAGCCCTGTCAGATTCACTTGTGCTTATGCAAGGTATGTTTGTTTTCAAGAGTTCCTCAATACTATTTGGGAGATTAGCTGGTAAACGTGGCGTTGCAAGGCAGGAAAAGAAGCTCCCCGAATATTCATTTCCTAGAACGATAAGTGCAAAAATCCAACTTATTATTAGACCGCAAAGTAAGCCACGTTTTCTAACAACGTTTAGTTGCGTAGTTTCTTCTAGCTGCCCGAAAATCCCAGAAAGTGTCCACCAGAGAGAATTTAACAATAAAATTGGGCTTTTGCTTTCATTCGTATAGTAAATTAGAAAAGCAACAAGTAGCGACGATATGATTAGTCCAATCCAAATAGCCAAGTCGAAAGGCATAAGAAGCGTAAGGAAATTGAAATTTGAACGCATGTCGACGAAAATTACCAATTTATGCGTAACTTTTCCTTGGGCGTACGCGACAATTTCGTGTGTTGTAGGTTTTGTGCAGGCGATTGTAGATAAGACATAACGGTCGAAAACAGCGAAGGTAAAAATTCCGACTGAATCATCATTTAAGATCCATTCATAACATGAGCTCAAATTGTGCCTTTTTACTACATGAGACATAACTAAGTCTTCCATTCTAAGGAATAGTATAAAACTTTTCTGGTCATCATATTGTCGAGCTCTGTTCAGGGTAGTCAACGTATTTGCAATCGATTGGCATTCTCCTTAGGGGACACTGAAGCCATGCTTTCTCGTGTTGAAATTTATCGTTTTCCATGCCGACTTCAAAGAGGCGCCAGTGTGACCTAAGCTGTCAATTGTGCTCACAGGAGGCCTAAATTGTTTGCAGTAACTACACGCAATGCTACCAATTAATGTAGACGGTTCTATGAATCCCAGATGCAAATTTGGTGCCACTCGAGTTTTCTTTACAACAAAATTCATATGGACGTAAAGCTGCTCAAAATAGAAAGAGCTTTTGGTCGGTGCCAATGTAAAAATCCAATGTGAACTACTCTCAACATATTTAAGTCCAGCTTCAACTAAGTGTACGAACCGTCTGGACCTTCTAATTTTAATTCTTGATTCGTAGTCAGTTTCAAGTTGAATGAGTGAGATTCTGCAGTTTGTGTATCTTGTCAAGGACGTTGGACGTATAAAGTGAGTTTTAATTATTTCCTTTTCAGAAATGTTATGCCAGTCGTGCTGAATATTAAACACTGAGCTGGTAGATTGTTTGCGTTGGATGATCAAACTTACAATGGAGCTAGAGTTTGTGCTTGGATTCTGCGGATGCTCGGTGTAGTAATATTCAATATTGCAAAAGTTGAAAAAGTGAATAAAGTGGCGTGGATCTCGAATGTCGGAAATGTCTGAAAGGGAACTAACAGCCTTTACATACGATAAGGTGGCTAGAAACGCCATAGGATGAAAATATGTAATTAAATCCATTTTTAGGTAGCCGTTAAGTTCTTTTAAAGTTTAGGTTTTCTCACAATTAATTGACTAACACGTTTAAAAAATGTTAGACTTTTTGGTACGTCCCATTCCAGCTTGTAAGGGTTCTTTACAACAGAAGTTCAAGCCCACACATTCCGCATTGGATCAAACATCTAATATACTCTGTTTAATAGGTTTGAGCTGGTGGCCTTATGTAAGAATTGTCGCTGTAACATAACCTACTAAATTGAAAGCTTAAACAGTTAAAATGGATGAAAACGCAAGACGACAAGTAATCAAAATGAATTAATTCAAAAACCACTTCGTAAAATTGAATAGCTAAACATTGTTTATTTGTATTTTACCAAAATCATTTATGTGTCGAAATGAAAGAGTCGGTTTAAAAGCAAGGGACTTGGCTTATAAGGATAATATAGAAATACTACAAACCAAGCCAGCCCAAGGGCTGGTACTATATACAGAAAAACTAAACCCGCCTTTCAATCTTTAACTCTGCTACTTATGATGGTTTCCGGTTTTTAAGCTTTTACAGCTTTAGGAATCTCTGTGCAAGCTTTTGGTGTTTGTGTCCGTTTAACGCGTGCGCTGTGCAATACAATGTAATCACGCTTTAATTAGTACACACTTAAACCACGCACGCCAGTAAACGGTTGTTTATAACCTTTCTATGCATAGAGGGAAATATATTATTGATTACCCTTGCTCGGGGTTAATCTCTCTTCAATCATGCTGATAACCAGCTTCTCAGGTTGATTACTCGCATATTAAAAAATACCCCTGATAAGAGTGTTATATCTCCTATGGGAGCAATATCTTCCCTTTTTGGCTCGACACTTCTACATTCGGGTTGAAAGGGTGATTGTCGTTGTGACAACTAACATCACATGCCAACCTTCCAATCTAACTATCACCTTGAGAGGATAACCATCCTCTATAGATGATAACTCTTCTACCTGGAAATTAACTATCCTCTCTATATGTCACATTCCATTCTGGAAGATAACCATACTATCAGGATGATTACAATCCAACCAGGGTGATAACCTCCATGTATGGATGATAACTATTCTATCTGAACCTTAGCCGTCCTATCTGAGTAAACATCATAGTAAAAGAAATTTCCTGTGTTAAGTTAGTGAAATGAAGTACGTTTTGGCAATGCGATGTAACCAACATTATCTATTGCAAAAAAAACATTTCCTGGAAATTTTTTATGGAGATCTCCAGGTGACCTGTGACCTACAGTCTCTAAAAATGGTTTTGGCTAATCTACCGATTATGGAGCCAGTTGTTTATGGGGAGTAGTAAACGAGAGCATTTTTGGAATAGTTTTATTATACAGGATTGTAGCCTTTACAATTTAATTAAAAATTGAAAACAAGAGCCAATTTGTTTTGAAGCTTCTAAGGTGGATATGCTATGTTTTTGTTTGTTTGGTCACATTTAAATATTGATGAATTCGTGAAATTATTAGAAAGATTAATTTCCTTAACGAATGCTTTTTGTCCCAGCCAAAAATCACTTAGCAGTATTCTTCTGTTGGTCTCTGATACGGAGGATGATATTCATAAGCTAATAAAGGACTTTTAGTGTGTTTGGGAAAATCATGCCTTGATGTGTACATTTATTATGGTATGGTATATTTTTTATTTATTTCTCGGTTGATACGATACAAAAATCTTTACAACCTTTAGTTATATTAAATTAATAATATCCTTGAGAGCCTGTTTATGAGTTCAACTAAATGTACTGTAACGCTGTTCTCTTTCCGAAATAGCCTTTGAACGTAACAAAAGTGTTTAAATCGTCCTTTCAATGTTTCGTGCCAACTCTGTGAATATTATAAGCTGGTCGAATAATTAGAAAATGTAAAAATGTTTCGACAACTTCCAAAGAACATAGCTGACATAAAGAGTCTACATTGTAGCTGAAGCGATCTAGATAACTATTCATAGTGTTTAATTTATACAGCGTATTCTTAATTGTAATTCCAGGCATGTTTGATCGGATCTTCACAATTAGAGAAACAGTACTTCCAGCTAGATTTAGAATTGAACTCATTCATCAGAAAAGAAATAAATGTGTTTTTAATATGTGGGTCGTTATTTCTCATTTTATGATTCATATCCGTAAAGTATTTGAACATCCTAGAGTGGCTACAGATGAATTCGTCTTCTGGGATCTCGCGTTCACGTATGAAGGTTACATAGGTTTCCTTTGATCTCATAAGGACAGTATAAACTGACTTTTGAGTTGATTACAGTTCACACAATGTTAGAAATGAAGTTTTTAATAGTTGCCGAGGTGTGTTTAACTTTTTTTGGTATACAGAAGCTGGTTAGGGGACATAAGTTTGAATGGAACAGTTGTGAGTATGTAAAGTCAGGTTTTAATGATAAGGATCAATAATTAAGATTTTGTAATAAAGTTGCACAGGTTGGTGGGGGTTGCTGACTTGGGGATTTATCGTTTGGTGGTATCCTTAATGACATTGATACTTCAGGTGAAGAAAAATTAGGAGTAGAAAGAAGTAAAAGAGGAATGTTTGTGTGGCCGGTGACGGATTTATGTAATGTGGATTTAAGTAGCTTTGTTTTTGCACGATTAACTCTTCTGATTGTCTTGTTACTCGCTTAAGTCGCTTGGTCAATACTTAAATCTTGAAATTTAGTGCAAATGGAAGTTCATTTGCCAGGGAGAAAATGTCTGAAATAAATATAGTTAAAGCAGAAACCGTAGAATTAAAACGCGTAGTTTACTTAAATGGAATTCACAAGCACTTGAGCAGTTGTGTAGGTTAGGTGGAGGAGTCAGTTCCGTATTGGAGAAAATGGAACGAGTTCCAAGCGTCTTCAAAAGTCTTCCTCGGATACAGATACAACGGTTGCCTTTTGTCTCGCGATTCAGCTGATCAATCGCCAGATGTTCTTCCAAAAAAACCTACAATTTTTTCGGCATGTGTCTTATTGATCATTATAAATATCGCAAAAAGTCATTATAAATATCGCGATTCAAAAATGTCTACTTTAGACACAACTGAATTCTTTTCTCGACACAATAAATATCATATATAACATAATTAATATCAAATGAGTTTTCCTATAAAACAACAATAAACTGTGCGTTTGATTCCGTAGTTTGAAATAATCCTTAGAAAATCATACATTGGAATGTATTTAAAACAATAATTTAGTGAAAAATTAAGGATCTATATGCAATTGGAATCCGCTTTCACTCTAAGTTTAGAGATATTTGGAGGGAACTCGTCAAAGGTCAAGTTTTAAGTTATTCCAACCAAAGTTTTACAAATGTAGAAATTAAGAAACATAGAGCATGTGCACAGTGGCTATTACAAACCAGATTGTAACCATCCTAAGACAATATATGATCCAGTATAAGTGGAATAATTTTTTCCCTTAAAAGTGTATTATGTATTGTGCCTCTTGAATTTATCCAGCGATTAGGTGCTTCTAAGCTGTTATTAGAGGATGTATATCCTATAAACCGACTTTGATTCCACCTAGTAATTCTTTCAATTTACTCTGCATAAAAATAGTTTTGAAAATAGTTGACGTTTGTGGGATCAGGTCTACTTTTGAGTTGACAAAATGACATCGACTGACAAAAATGTTAAGTTTAGGACTTTAAGGTTTTGTCATTTGTGATTGTGGCTCAGTTGCAAAGCTAAATGAACAAAAGCTACATTTAGTTGAGTATATACGTATATCATTGGGTACGACGAGAGGATGCAGAAAGTTTAGAAACAGGTAGAATATGAAAGGACATGCTTTGTATAAATTAAAGGGGACATTTTAATGGTAGATGCCCGGACAATTTAGATTAATCATCGATGTAAATGATTTTGGATAAAGAGTGTACGTTAAAACTAGTCAACATTTATTGTGATAAATACGATATTTATAGTGGCCGAAAACGAATTCGGTTATGCCTAGAGTAGACTTTTTTGAATCGCGATATTTATTATGTCTTTTTGCGATATTTTTAATGGCCAAATAGATTTGTGCCAATTTTTTCTTATTTCCTTAAGACCTACAAAACTCTCCTTGGGACGCTTTGTCACTTCGTAGGGACGAGTTCTTAGCTTAGAATATGTCCAACCCTTTCAAACTGTCAGCGTCAGCTATCCATGTAACTATTACTAGCAAGAAAAATCTTATCTAATCATATCCAAATATTTAAATTACTTTGCATATTCATTCCGAAACCACATGTGAACCTTACATGCATCAAAAAATTGGTACAGATTTTCAGAACCGTAAGGAAGTTGAGAGTAAAAAGAATACCGATGAAGATGAGACACTTATAAGGATGTTTTCTTTGCGCATAAATTACCATTTCTTCAAAGACAGGTTTGGCCCAATATCTTTCCATTTGTTCTGGATTAATAATCGCCAACTGAAAGGCTTCAAATCTCATCCCAAGTAATTTCTGCATCAAATCACATGCTCAAGTTGTGTATGTTAACTAAATATGCTATTATTAACTGGTGGTGTTCATTTCTAAACTGTTGGCCATTCTTGTTATGTAA
>JAQGAB010002246.1:0-12694 GCA_034696565.1 Isotomurus graminis
CCAACCTGCGTTTTACATATTTCAACAGAAGGGAAATATAACACGGTGTCTATTAAAACGCTGTCTTGAAGCTAACCAGCTACCGAAATGAGTTGTAAGTTGTAGTAAATACCCCACATGGCATTTACTAGCTTCAGGGAACAGGTAGAGCAACCTGACTTAATGAGTGATGCATGATTGATTGCTGACAATAGCTTCACAAGCAAGCAATTTTCTTCCTTTTGAGTAACAACTATTTAAGATCTCTAGATGAAATTGATAAAATTTGTTGTAGGGACATTCAACCTAACTGATATCTGTTAGAATAGGAAGACTTGGACTTGCAACTTGTAGATCAAGTTCATTCAATCTTGCGTGCCTTACTACAAAGAACAAGTAGAAATACAAGGCAGATCAGACACCAATTTGGATAAATGTAAAATAGCTATTAATTTATTAGAAACCTTCTTCAGGTATTCCTTTCTCTCAGAGAAGAACTGCACACTTAATGAGATGAGTTGCATAGAGATCAACAAATGAGAGAAGGCTATAATGAGAGACAATCGAAGCATTATCGATTTCTTTTTTCTTTTAATGTAGAACAACGGAGACCTGGTGCCACCGAGTAGTGCCTGCCCACATAATGAAAAGGCTGAGAGGAAACAAAAGATGAGCAAAAGTAATTGCAAAGTTTTGTCACTGCTGCTGTTTGTCAAGAACACGAGAATACGAGAGTGGCAAGTGTAATAAAAATTTCGCATTATCTCTGGTGGTTGGAAACTGCAGATGAGATAGTGTTGAACAATAGAACAGAAATTACATGGTTGGAAGTAAACTGACACGACGAACGGTCCGTCGACATTTGAGAATTGAAATATATGCAAGTGGGACTTTTTCTTATGAGAATATTCATCCGTATTTAGTCACACATATTCATGCGAGTAAGACAATGTGATCAAAAGTGATCGGAATCAAATTCACAATAGAAGGTGCAGTGATTTCTAATGATCTCAGAACCAACTTTTGTCTTCGCTGCAATTGTATTTTTATTTCTGTTTCACTTTCTTTCACTTAGGAGAGCGAGTGGGCTCTCCAATTCATTAAGTGTTATTACCCGTAGATAATGACGATGGTAAGTGATTTTACAATTGAAATAGTGTAACCCTTACTATTAAGTGTGTTTTTACTTGGTAATAATTGGGGTGAGTCATCACTTATTTGCTGGTTTTCAGTGACACAGATATGCGAACCTGGTTTAGCAATCAATCAGAAATCAACTACATTTTATGCTAACAGTGTTGTTTTCATGGAGTTCTAACATGGGCATGAATTTCTGTGCTAATTTTCACTCTTGTTGCATTAATTTTCAATGTTTGAGGGATGAGAACCGGATGAAATTAAGATTTACTAGACAGACAGAAATTATGAAAGTAAAATATCATGTGAGTCGAAGTCATAAAAGAAGAAGGGTGAAGTGAAGGAGTGTCTGCATACGACACAATATTTATTATGTTTATGGAATTTCAATAAAATCTCACAGAACTGTGAAGAGAAGACGAAGTGGGACCTATGCATTCCATGATAAATTTTAATCCCGTCTTTTCGTTCTCCGTCTTCGTACTTGTAATTGTGGATGAGTGATTAGATTTGGAAAACAATTATGTTTGAAACATTTCTAAGACATCTAGGAAAGTTTTGAAATTTTACACTGTTCTAGAATTAATTAAGGGCACAATTGAATTGATCCTACCCAATCCACAGTTCGTACTCACGTAGACTCCAAGGAATAGTTTCGCTGATGATCAAACTGCTCAGGTTGCATATCTTCTTCATCAATGGCGTCATCGGCTTGGTGTTGAATATTTTTACAATAACAAGTCAAATGGGACAAAATAATCTTGATAAATTCTTCTGAAATCCCGTCATATCTAATTCCAGCTTAGGATTTAAGGAAAACTTGAAAGCTGGACATGCCTTTAAAAGTGAATAAGACGTAATTTGCATAATTCTTTTTCTCTGACAAACGATTGAGTTTACTTTTACTTGTTTCATTAGCATTACAAAAATTTTATATACCTACAAAACTAGTATTTGCATTTGGTATCCTCCAACAAGATTAGAAGATTTTATATAACACATTATATATTTTAATGTAGGCTTGTTTTAACCACGAAAAATAGGTCTCTAACACAAGTTACAGAAGCACAAGCAGGTTTTCTTACAGTAAGATTGATGAAATACATTTATTCTGTTCATGATAATTACATTTGTCACTAAATACGTCAAAATCTAGCCTAATGTTGACCAAACTCACGAAGAATCAACTGATACTTGTACAGGATAAATAGTTATTAAAGGTTAAAAATCTAGATTTGCTAAACACTATCTCAAAATTATTGACTTAACGCAACGCATGAATATTCTTGATAGATATACAAAATTCTACATATAACTGCACTGCTATGTTATTTTAGTATATTGAGAGTCAAGTTTTCTATCTGTTTTCAAGAAATTGGAATTTTCAGTTCAACTGGATGCGGACACAGGTGGCCGATTTCCAAGTTGTACTATGCGATGAAAGAGATTGAATTTGAACTGTGGGATGTTAACATGTAAAATATTGTAACCATATTAATTATATAAAATGTCCATTAAAGCTCTGCTGAACGCAGCACAGGAGACTTCCCTACGACTGAGTTTCAGAGGGATCGCTGATGATAAGTTCTGGTTGTTCTCCCTCCGTGTTGATTGTGATCATCATTTCCTCCTCCCCTTCTTGTTCCTGCTCGTCATCATCTTCGCCATCTCCATCTACATCTCCGTCTCCATCTACGTCGCCGTCTTCTACCATGTCCCCGTCATCACCATCCTCTCCCATAATTTCTGACCCTTCATTTTCTAATTTAACTACGGCTCCTTTCAAGTCTATTTTGGTTGCGGTAATCAGAGATCCATCGGCTGAAGTGTTGCTACCCCCTCTGTTCTTTGTATGAGTCTTAATGTGTTTGGAGAGATGGTCACTCCTGTAATAGAAACAGCAATGATGAGCAACTTGCTGAAAAACTCCTCCATATGATAATAATTTCATACCTCATAAACTTCTTGAGACACTCGGAACACTGAAACCTTTTCTCTCCAGTGTGGGTTCGTCTGTGTCTTTGTAATTCATCCGATCTAGTGAAGCGCTTGCCACAGAAGAGCCACTGACACACAAAAGGCCTCTCTCCAGCGTGCCACCTCAAATGAGCTCGGAGATGAGACGTCTTTCCGTATACTTTTCCACATCCAGGAATATGACACAGATGTTGCTTTTTCTTTTCTCCATTATTTCTTCATTTCACAAAAATAAACAGAGATAAGTATATCCTGTTATCACGCTTGGAGTGAAAGCTTATTAGCACTTAACGACTGTAATCTGATCTCTTACCTCGCGTCGATGTCTGTGCAGTTCGGACAGGTACAGGCAACTCTCCTGAGTCTAGTTTTAGGTTTATCTAATTCCTGTTTAATAGCTGCCACAGCTCCAGCATTCCCCAGAGACGTAGTAACAACCAGGGGAGCTTGATTTATAACTTGCCATTTGGTTGGGTCCAACGGATCTTGTTGGATTTGCTGGGCACCGCCTATAAAGTCCAATTAAAGCGTGAAGTTAACTCTGGTCATTTCAATTTCATGGCTTGTTCGTCTCAAGAAATGATCAGTAATTACCGAAATTTCCCAAGTTTCCTAGTCCAGTGACGATCTGTGAGCCTTGAATGGCTTGGAGGATTTGTTGTTGATTGTTAGGAGAACCTTGTTGCTGTATTGTCACGTTGTTCTGTCCTTGTCCCAGGGTGATTGTTCCAGCCGGTATTAACTGAACATTTCCTATGCCAGGGATATTCTGGATCATTTGAGCCTAGACAAATGAAGAAAGAAATTACCCCAGGGCAAGAGTAGCACACCACATGCCTACCAGTAGACCGGAAACTCATTACAACTTTTTGAGGCAGACAACCCCACAACTTACTTGTCCAAATGACTGTCCAAGGGCCGAGGCTGGAATGACGGTAAACTGTTGGTTGGTTCCTTGAAGAGTAATTTGCTGAGGCTGTTGCTGTTGAGGTTGAGTGGTCTGAGCAGTGACAATGGTCGGTGTTGTTGAAGTGACACCGTTTGTAGCTTGCGTTGTGGAGGACACTTGAGATACCGTGTTTGCATTGTCATTCCCCACGGAGGATGTCTATAAATGCACACACATGACATTAAATTGCATTCATCAAAGATTGGATAATTTATAGGGAGTCCAATCAAACTCCAACTCTGGGGAGACGTGAGCTCTCCCAAGCAATTATTATTGTGTAATAATTTATCCCAGTACCTGAATAGTAATCGTCCCGTTGGCGTTCTGGACATAATTTGTAGTTGTCCCAGCTTGGGAAGTTGCGGTTTGTGCTTGCTGGATTTGAGCCAATTGTATCTGACCCGAAGGAGTAATCACCTGAGCCAGCTGCTGTTGCGGAATCTGTATAATTAAACATATCTCGTTTTAGTCTACTCATCATCGTGGTCTTGATCATTAGCGTCCAGCTTTATCATTTCCCATGTCTTCCCTAACTTCTTCAGCAAAACTCGTTGTGTGATGCTTTACCCGTGGTTGACTACTGTGACTACACACACTACCAGTGTGATTGCCTACAAATCAGGAGGATTGAAAGCAATTTTCATTAAGCACTCTGCATCATTCAACAGCTTTTTTCGTGGATGCATAAAATGATGCTCCCCTTTGGGAGAAGGCTTGACGTGGTTTCAAAAAAGAAAGAACAACATGAAAATAAAAGAATCGGTCTGTAGTAGGTACACACACACTCACATAAGCCTGATTAGGACCATTCATTGTGATCCCTTCAAATGGAAGACAGAATGCACCGAAGCGGATACAATCTGTCTCTTATCTTTTCCTGCGTTCTATCCACCTACCATTAATCAAACACTAATGTCTCAGCGCATACGATGCACTCTCATAGTTTTACATGCATCAGATGTGCTCTACCCGCACACAGAGGACGAAATGCCATTAGAATTAAATAAGATCTTTGGGAAATAAAGTAAAGATGTGTGTGAAGGAGGAGGAAGGTTCGTCGCGTTGGTAAGCGATTATGTGGGGTCCCGTAGGATTACATTGGACTAAAAAGAACGACAAGAACTCGCACTTACCTATTCAAGTCTCATCAAAACACTCTTTCGTTTTTACTTATTCTTGTCGTCTTTTCTTGGTGATGAGAAGGGACATACATTTCACATGTTAAGGTGTTCGTCTAAGCCCCTGAGCAAATTTTTTCATGAAGGGTGTTTTCCTTCGCTTAATTTTTAAAACCCTAATATTGAGTCGACATGTGAGGAAAATCTCATTGTTTTTCGAGAGCTTGTTATGTATGTGTCTTTTATTATTTCAGCCTGGGAAGAAAGAAAGTTGATGGTGAATGGTTTTGAAAGTATGAAAGCACTGGAGAGTGAAGAGTCTCTGAACAATAAGCGTTAGGCAGCATGCACAAAACTATGTGGAAGTTAACCACCCAGTTCACAGTGGATTGAAGATAATGGGCACTTTTCATCCAGGAAATTCCCTCACCTAGTTATATTCCCATAAGCAATATTTCCACAAACATTCTTGTTGAGTAGAGAAACCGCTATCAAGTAACTGCAAGATGCATTCCTGTACCTAAATGCTGTGTTAATGCAACCACCACTGGATGAAGGGAAAGACTTGAGAGGACAGATAAACTACTCTGGAATTCAGAGACGCATCAACTGATGATATGAGATACTTTTTCTCCCTAGGGTAGCTATACTCTCAGCTCCTTCCGCCACGAAATTAAGAAATACTTTTGCTGTCTGCTACTTGTGTTACTCGAGGTTCATACATCTTTCATTATTTTCCCATAACTGGATAAATGATACTTACTTGGGTTAGTTGAGGTTGAATAAATTGGATCTGTCCTCCTTGCTGTATTTGAAATCCTCCTCCTTGGATGCCGGCTGTAGCCAAAGTTTGTATTGGAATATGAACGGTTTGAATTATAGTCTGGCCGTTTGATGTGGCGATAGGGATTTGGACTGGAATCGTTTGTTGGAAAGGAAACTGAAGAACTTGCTGAGGAACTCCTGTTCGCACAACATTCTGGCCGGGAGCTGAAATACAGATGGGATTTCATCGTCATTAATTTATCATCACTCACTTATAGGATGAAGGGTTAGAAAGTGCAGTTCCTCCAAATGCTCCTGACTAATTAATAGAGTTTTACTCAAAATCAAGATTATTTACTTTTCCTACTAACAAGCTTCTATTCCCTGCCCGGGGAAAGATGTTTTCTTTAAAAATTAAACAAAACTCGTCACCTGAAGTCATTCTATTTAATTCTCGGATTTCATTAAGATTGTTCAGAGAGAATATTTTGATGGAGAAAAGAACAAACTCTATTCCTCTGATGATTCACTTCACTTGAGTGAGTTTAGGTTGACAGTTCGGTAAAATGAGATAGAAGTTTGTTTACTTGTTCTCTTTTAGTTTTCATGAAAAAAGTATTTTGCCTGTAGCTCCTGAATGTCAAAGCTTTGGACGGTTGACGACGGTCTGCACAATCAAAAGGGGAAAATACTGTGAAATGCTTTTCATTGTGGGATGAATTATTTATGCCCTGAGATTAATGTATACTCTTCGTCTTGCGTCATTAAAACACTTTGGTGAAAGGCCTTCAACTGAGCAATTTAGTTGGCTGGAAGGATTTCATTTTGTTTATTCCTTTGACTCGTGTTTTGGATTAGATTATACATACACAATGCAGTTCGAAAACAATTTTCCTTTTTTTAGAATTTTCTCGGATGGACTTATATTACTTTGCTACTAACACAGCCTATTGTACTAATGAACAGGATTTCAACCCGACTTACCCGCAACGAGTGTGTTCCCATTTTGAATTAGGTTGGACGCTTGTAACACGTTTTGAGTACGAATGTACTGTCCAGCAGGAGCGATGATAGTCTGACCCTGTTGGATTTGAACTTGTTGAGTCGCCATCATTTATAATTAGCTGGTTGGACCAGTGAAAACCTGAAATACAATTTAAAGTCAGCATAAGATATTTTTCATCATTTAGCGTAGAATATTTTTTCTAGTTTCTTATTTCTTAGCGTACAAATGCAATTATATACGGAATAAGAAAAAGCCAGTATAAAAGTAACATGCTTCACTAAGGATTGAGTAAGATGATGTGTTAAGAGAAACATATGTCTTTGTCTAACAAGTTGTAGACGGTAGACACTGTGAACGCATGTATCTTCACTTTCTTAAAAGCCTAAAGGGTTTTTACAGACTTAACAAGCACATATTCAACATTGGAGCAAAGCAAGCAGTAAATCAAATATCCGTGAAAGACCTTATTTACGGTCTCTCGAGTCTTTTGCTCTTTGCATTGAGTAACACACGGTGGTTTACGTATGCAGGAACAACCAAATACTTATTAGTGCCAGTCGTAATAATCAAACATGCTACATGGAGGAGCCTATCTGCTTAAAACTTCATCTTTCTTTTGGTACTTCTCTCCACATAGAAAGATCTTAAATTACTTCAAAGAGTGCAGACAAACTTTTTCTAACACGTCAACAGCATTCAAAGGAGAGTAAATACCTTGAGCTCATCCTTTAGTAAATCATGTTTACATATTGCACCCGGCGGTTCCTCTGTCTCATTGTACTTCAAAACCGAGATGGATTTCCTTCACACAGAAATATGGTTTCAAAAAGTGTAAGGATTTTAAAGGCTGCCAACAACTGCGTGCCAATAAATGAAGAAGGGTCCTATAAATTATGTATCATCATAAGGATGCGCTGAGTGTAATCTCCGGGCTCTCTACCCTCTCGTGTAGAATTGAAAGCTTTTACAGAGGGAAGAATGAAACCACAGGTTTACCAGGGAAGATGAGGTCCTGGACAAGATCATCTCTTTTCTCGTGCTGCTGATGAAGTATATAAGAGGACATTACATTATGCCGGCTTGTATGTCCCCTTTTAGAAAAGAAATCATTAAACAGTACCCCGGGGGGCTTTCTCTCAAACTAACAATGCAACTTAAACTAACTTAAGAGTCGTCAAGTCAAACATCAACTCTGAATTTGACCAGGACAGGCAGGTAGGGCTTAAGAAAAGAGATGCCTTCGTCAAAGTCGAAGAGACTGGAGAACCTTCCTTCATCCAACCCTTTCTTTTTACTACCGGAGAATTTAATAAGGATGAGAATAGATGAGTCTTATCCAGGCGGGTTGGCGAAGCGTTAAGAAGCTCCAGCTAATATGAAAAGAGGATGCAACCAGTAGTTGTAAATAAGTCAAGTCATTCGAACAAACTAAAGAGGAAAACCTTGTTGTGTACGGTCCAATCTAAACCTTTTTCGTTTATGGGAAGAAAGTATTTTCATTGCAGGAGTTGTGAGATTTCCTATAAAACAATCGAATGGAAGGAGAGGAAAAGATGTTCACCTCTACAGAATGAATGAATTGTGAAGACGTAAAAGTAAGTGGAGATGGGAATCGAGGAAAGTGAAGAAGATACTGGCCCCGTGTTATTCCAGCTTGGTTCTTTTGTATCGACTACTCTTGCCTTCCTTATACTTTGTATGTTCTGGATAGAGGAATCATGAAAATGTGTGAGTTGCATTATCAAGCTCACACACCAGCTCTTTGATTCCCAACGATGCATTTTCTTATTTCAAATGTTCATCTTCCAAAGAGGCTGAACTTTTCACTTGGAGTTGACAGTCAAAGATGAAAAATCTTCAGAGACGTGCCTAACTGTGTACTGTTAAACTTCCTTATTATTCTTGGTTTCCAAGTTCCAACCCACCTTAAAAACTTTTAAGTGCTCGTTCATTCCCACTTCTATTCTTTCAGTCTCGATTTGTAAAGTTTTAAGCTATACATTTTTCGGCCCCAAGAAAGGGGATTGGAGGGTGTACAATAAAGTATGCGGTCTATGATGATAGCAAATTATACGGTCATGTTGTTCACAGTTTCTGCGAACAATAGTGTCTTTCACGATATCGAGTTAACGATATCTTTGAGCAGATAATTTTAATATTTTTATGTGGAATTCTGATAATGTTTTACTACTCAACAGCAAAAAGTTATTTTCATGCAATTGCATTGCGTCTAGGAAGAAAATAATGTAACACGAAAACTGTAGAGTCTGCCAAGGGGAGTTTACAATTTGGATTTTTATATGACACCAAAAGACTTAGTGGTTTAGTGTGATGAGGGTTTATGACGCAGAGCAGAGGAATAAGGTGTCAGTTTGTGTTTGTTCAAAGAAGCTCATCAGATTGGAATGCAGTTTTGGTTTTGTAGTTGCGTTGTTTTGTATTGCTGTCAGACACAGAACCTCGTAATGAATTTTTTAGTGTTGAGGATACGGCTCTAGATTGCGACAGCAAGTGACAAGCCTGTAATGAACGAATTCTAAAAAGAGGCTGGAGGTGGATGGGAGGACTCTTGTTCAATTGATGTTTTGCAAGTCATCTAATCACTCGAAGCCAGTAAAGACTCTTCTACTGGTTCTACTGACTTTTTAAGATTCAAAAGTGCAACGCTAACTAGTTCTTGTAAAGTACGAGTCACTCAGTGCTTATCATTACACTCTCAGACTTTATATTTTGATCAATTCATATAATCTTGGATGCAGACAGGTACATGAGGAGTCAGGTGAACCCACATTCGTGTTCAAATCAAAGAATCATTCCCTGGGAATCATACTAATTCCAGTTCGATTTCATCTAGTATTCCAATTTGATCCAACAGGTCCAACCTAACCTATTATTGACTCGAAGGAATACCACAAATCCCAGTCACGATACTATCGATGATGATACTCTTATTGTTCAAGAGAAGTGAGTGTTATCGTTCCCATCCTCGTTTCAGGATCCAGTCCACTTCATTCCGTCATTACACCTTCCGGGCGTTTCATACTCAATATTTAACTCTTCGTCGTCTCAACTCACATGGAGTCTTTTATACATTTCTTACGTGAGAACTGTGGCGAGTCCGAGCACATTAGTAAATCTATTTCACCCTTTTGGAACCTTAGGCATATTTCTGGAGTCACAATTGAAGACTGCTTAGTCATACAAAGGTGGGTTGGAGTTGGAGGTACAAAAGTGAACAAGTGATTCAAGTACTTTAAAGAGCTAGTTCATCTTGAAGTGATCTTCACAGGGAGAAATATGTATTAATGCGTGTGCATAGCACCACCAAATCTCGGAATAAATTACCTCTCCTCATGCCCATTTTCGTGAGGTTCCCAGCGTCTTCGAAAGTTGGTCACAGCCTTGTCATGACTATGAGAGAGTACTAATAATCCGAACCATACAATTCAGCAACCATTCATGGAAAAAGTTGGTACGAAGCGTATGCGTTTAAATAAGGGAATCCCTTGCTAACTTCCTTCCCACACATTTCATATTCAGAGAAGAACACATCCCACCTCTATCATCATCATCACTTTAGACATACCATTTTTTAAACAGTCGCCTCTGGGCAGTCGAACCGAACAGTGAGTGAATACTTAAGAAAGCTCTCAGGATGATGAATCTCTCATCTTCATCTCCATTCTTCTTCCTTCAAGATGAGACTTGGCCACAAGGAGATAAACCCTTCTTGTACTCCAGACAAAAATTTCATTATCCTAATCGACCGAGACAAAAAATCCTTCATATTACTACATCTAAAATAAACCTCATCATAAACAATTAGTCGGCATGGACTGGTTTCGTTGTGGTTAATTAAGAACAAACAATTGACGCCCAAAGCGTATAATTGACGCCCTTACCCGTCATCCAACATACTGGAGGAACGAGGAACTCAAAGAGATTTGAATGACATGAGAACTCTCATAATTATAATTAACTCAACTCAGTAAAGTGATCTTGTTGAAAGAGTTAACAACCAGAGGTGTGAACTATTCTGACAATTGACAATTAATTAACTGACCAGTCAGTCACATTAATTGCTAATGGTGAATCCAGCAGAGGTAAACTGGTTACCAGTGATATATCCTATTGTTCTACCGGAAAAAGAAATGTAAATGTTTGGTTTTCCGGACTGACTTTTGCTACTGTGTTCTGTGAGATCCTAAAGAAGCTTCGACTACAGAAAATCCGTTTCCTTTGTACTCCCGTTCACCGTAATAAATTATATGAATTTAAACTACCGAAGACGCGACTTTAAAAGACATTCCTTATTCTTTATTGGTTTTTGCATGGAGTCTTTATGCGTTCATTTGTAATTATCACCAGCCTTGGAGAAAGGAGTTCTGGGTAATTTCCTAAGTTGGCTGTTTTCCCTGTCCCATTCAGAATCTTCAGCTCATTTCTTTAGAAAAATATTACTTCCGTCGAGAGAGTAATTGCTCGTGGTTGTTGGTAGTAAAAAGTTTTACTGTAACAAGCTAAAGGCCGGAGAAATGAAGGGAGTGTGAATTAGCTGGAAAGATCTGCCCAAAATTGAAGGAGAAATTCGTAATAATTTCGGCAGTATGCAGTGACGAATGGAACGTGTTCAATAAAAGAGGAGTAGGACTTAGAATAAAAAAATAATAATTTATCCACCCCATCCAATTACTTCTAAAACACGGATGGGGTGGGTGACGGAATATTTAGAGGCAGTTGGACTTGAGAGGATGGAGGAGTCCAGAGTTAAGTCTCCAGCTCCTAGTCGGAGTTACCCTGGCCTGAATCAGCCCAGAGAACATTTCGTACCGTCCCATTTCGAACTTTTTCCAATTCAGAGAAGCATAATGCATACACTCGTACCATTGATCATCCTCTCATTGAAATTGTCCAGAGGAGCGGAAACGATTTGACTGAATTTATACATAGCAGGGAGAAAGAACGGGTGCGTTTGATGGAGAGAACTTGAGTACAACAGATACAGATGGATGATACGGCAAGGGGAAAATTTGGCCAGAGAAAGAACAGAAGGGAATGACTTTGCTAAGTTGATGATGGTTGTGAGACCCAAGGGACAATATTGGGGTATTGGGATCGGAGGAGCGATGGGCTGCCTGACACGACATGAGGGTGTTGCTAATGTAACTTGGCCAAAGGCGATTTTAGGGAAATAAAGTGTGACTCGAGTTTTGACTCTTCGAATGAATCTTATTAGGCAGGAGGATTACTATTTTGCTTTTAAGGTTCATACTTGTTCGATCCTCTAGAATTGGATAAGAGAGAGAGAAAGAGAGTACGGCTGGAGAGGAGTTCCTCACTAATTTCTCCTAAATATCCGACATCCAACTAAACGACAAAGGCTTCGTTAACTCGGTTTATTCCAGTAGTGTGCAATGTATGAAGGAGTAACAAGAGAAGAAGCAGGAAGCTCACACAAATCATCATCAGAAAGGGCGTACATGTGAAGGGGTCGAGGGAGATTGCTATTAGTTTTAGATTCCACCGGAGAAAGGGAGGTTAGATAAGGACATTTTCGGGTTTCCTTTTCAAGCTATTAAAGCCCTTCAGCTCACATTTGTTCGTGAACCGGGACTCATAGTAAGTCCTCTGTAATTGAAATCGCTCAGAGATGAGTCATTTACAACACATTTGTCTCCTGAGCCTTCCCTTAAGCCATGCCAAAGACACTCCCTCTCCGTTGCTTTCACCTTCATCTCCCACTCCCATTTACTCCATAATTAT
>JAQGAB010002247.1:0-12689 GCA_034696565.1 Isotomurus graminis
TATTATGTGTATTGGTCGTGTGTCTCTAGTCAGTCTAGTCTCAAAAAGCATTTTAGATCGTATCTTATCTCCGCATGCGATTAAAGTTGCACACTCCGAACGTGCCTGACTTGTGTGTGTGGAGTGGAGAGAGAGAAAAGTCACCTTTTAGACTGACATATGCCAGACTCATAATAAAACTTTTTCCACCTCGTCAGTCAACTTTTCTAAAAAAGTATTTTTACTGTCTGTCATCATTTTTTTGGTCCTTCATTCAGCTCTGGGTGCATTTTCCATCAAGACAAAAGAAGGATGCATATTTCGCATTGATACTTTTGGGTTGTTTACTCAGGCAGAAACTAAACATGATTACTTTTCACTAAACTTCCTTTCGACCCTGAAAATTCGTCTCATTTGGGGTTACTAGTAGAATTAGTGGAGTGTAAATGTTATTTTACACTGGTATGAATCCACACACTCTTATTGTTCATCGCATTCAGATCTTTTTACTAAACTAATATGAAACGGAAGAGCCAAAAGTAGTACATGTATTCAAAGTGAATGCTCCCAGCTATCGAAATTAAAGGCTTTGTTCCAAACATAATCTTTGGTTTTTATCCGTTAGTCCCCGAGGAAAAAGCCGAGAGCGATTTAAAAATGCTTTCAAGTTTGATTTTGAGTGAGAAGACACATTCCATGTGGATAACAAAAGTGATAAATTATGAATAATGTGTAAATCATTGTATCATTCCCATCCTTGACATTCAATCAACACTAAACACGCTATTCTCCTATTGAAACCCACTCATTTATTTCATACATGTCAAACTCCTCATAGAAGACAAGTTCGCATTTTCAACCCATCCTATGCATTTTTAAAGGGTTTATTATCTCTCCCTCTACAATAATTTGGGCACTTCGTTTGCGTGTCACTTCGTTCATCCTGACCTGTGAGGACTTTTATACTCCACTAAATTCCACTTATTACACATACTCCTTCCACCACCAACTGATGTTTCGAACAAAAAAGGTGAGCACTTGGTGTGCAATCAAGTGAAAGTGAGGGGGTTGGGCAATGAGGAAATTTATTTTAATTTGGAAATACAGACACTTGACATTTAACGAGTGAACTATACTGTCGTGACTCATGCTAGGGATCCACTCGTTGTTTCAAAATCTACATGAGACTATCGATTATACTAGCAATGCTTTCGTACAAATGACCGTTACAAATTAAATCCGTAATTGAACACTAAGGTTGTTGGTTATGATGATGAGCTCATCCTTCACGTACTCATGTCGTGAGTATACTCATAAGCTCCGTATATATATGTACTCACTTCCCGATTCCAGCAGACCTCTCGACCAAATTGGTAGTTTAGAAGTAGGAAGGAAGAACCAGAGCCAAGAGTTAGAGTTACCCAGCTATTACGAGTTTAGGTCGACCCAGTGTGCGTAGATCATTTCAGAAAAATTACAAAATAATGGGCAACCTTCACCTCACTTGCCTTGCCTTGGGACGGGAGAACTGGATTCTCCTATAAATCTTGCCCGTGTACTTGTGGATTCCAGTGATTTGAGCACTGGTAGCTAACATTTTGTAATTAATTTTCATTATTATTCCTACTCATGATGTAATTGGCCGTCCATCTATTCTACGGACATTTCCAGTAAAACCTGAGGAACCCTCACTGCGAGTTTCTCCTAAACAATCAAAAATCAAAGAGATGCACAATTTATGGACAAGTGCAATCAACAACGTTGACTTACTACAAGTCATAAAGCATTGTTTAATCAGAGAAGAATTCATAAATATTTGAGCTGAATTTATGTGAAAGTTCAACAAAGATTCAAAGAGGCAAAGTGAGATGAATGTTAGAAGCTATAGTTCTCATTGTCAGCCTCAGCATTGCTATATTGTTACCCCCTATCTCTGCAGGTGGTTGAGTAAAAAGCCCGTCTCATGTTACCCTTAATCTCTTAATCGCATTCCTGTTTCGTTAATCACGCCAAAGATCTTCAGACTTCAGTCTAAAACTCACAGCGGTGTTGGGTTCTTGGCAGGTATCGATCTGAATCTAAGGCCAAAGATGAAAGAGAGCAATCTTTAGTGAAATCAGAGTGGTCAATCTAATGAGAAGTAACCGAGGAATGATTTCCTGAGTGGTGGTGGTATTGGTGGTACAAATTAGGCGAGGAGGGGTAGCATTACATGCACACACACAAATCCCAAAGGGATGTAGGAATGCACCTTGTAATTAATTATCGTGAATAGCCTTTGATAGAAACAATACGCTCTCTTGGTAATCTATTCTCACGAATTCGTGCCGACTCTTGAAACTCAAGAGTCACTAGTCACGTCGTTTGTTAAAATAGAACGAAGAACGAATGCATTTTTCCGCTCGAAGATCTCTCCAGTCTCTTATTATTCTTGTTAACATGTAAAACTGCTTGCACAGGTAGCTCAGTCTTTTATGATCTGCTGAAATTTTAAAGGCACCGAAAATTTAATGAGCAAACATGTTTCTTTTATTTTTAAACTGCCCTACTTTTTAACTTGACTATTTGAGTTGTATATGGACCACACTGAATAGCCCATTACTTTTTGTTCCAGGGATGCTGAAGTGGGCCGTAGGGAAAGATGATCGCCCAATCAACTCAACAAAGTCATTAAAAAAGCGTCGCAGGCTGCAAGTGGATATGCAAAGTGGCGATGCTTCCCCACATCATCATCGTCATGTTGAGTTGATTAGTGGCTGCTGCAAACACCGTCCTAATAATAGTAATATCGTCAGTCTTTCAGGAACGGAAAGACCGTCCGGATTTGTGCATAAGAAGAATACGAAGATAGAGGATGAAGAGCCTCCAGACAATAATAATAGCATCGGCAATGTTCTCCAGCCTAATTACAAGAAGAAAGACTCTGGAGTCTTTCTCCACGTCGACCAAATCTCTGGCAGCAATAACAATAACAATAATGTTATAAATTCTGATAGTAAATCACTTCTTTACATGAGTTTAGACCATTTGCCTATGGCGATCGTAAAACAATACGAGAGAATGCTTCAGGATGCTCCCCCTAAACCTCCTCCGCAGTCTATTTTAAAAGTCCGTCCTTCCTCCGACAATATCCATAATCTCAGCCGACGTAGTGGTAGTCATAATTCAAGTAAAAAATCTAAGTCAGTTCGATTACGAGACGATGGAAATGCAGATGGGCATCTGGGGAAGAGTCGATGCGGAGGAACAACTACTTTTGATCTCATGAAATGCAATGAAACCACCACCACCGTCCAAACTACAACCCTTACATCTTCATCATCTAAGTCATCAAAGTCTGAGAGCACCAAGTTATCTCGGACGACAAATCTTTCTGCCACCTCCAGAAATAATGTCATCATAGCTGAGAGGAATTCCTCGCCACCTGTAAGCATTAAAGAAGCTACAAACCGTCCACTAAGGGTTGTCTCGAAGGATAACAAGAAAACCGAAGCCTCCCTAACTCCCAAGACACCTTTGCTTAATGAGAAATATCCACATACATCTGTCTGCCTGGCCACTCAAGTTGTTTGTAAGACAAATAGACTGGAAACAAAAACAAACAGTGACATTCCTGAGAGTCTCGAGTTGCCTCAGTCCAAAGTGGTCGAAGCTTGTGATCCCAAAGCCGCATCAGAAAATGCGACACAAGAAAAAGAGGCATGTGTAATTCATGAGAATGACGAGAACAGTCCACCTTTATGTATCAATCATTCATCAGATGACCCAATTAAGGTAACTGAAGAAAGGACGTCAATGAAACCACCTCATCCAGTCCAGACACGTAAAACTGGACCACAACTACCACATGACACAACAGACCCAGAGTTCTTAGAGAAATCCATAACCTACAGTAGTCCACCTGTTCCTCGATGTGCGAAAAAACTCACCTTGAAAAGAAGTGAGCTTAGGAAACTGGAACGCTTAAAGTCGCAAACAGAGAGACTGAACCGGTTCCTCAGGAAATATTACCACGATTGCCTTCCCAACCTACCAGAAGAGGAGGATGAGCAATGCAGTCCTGAGGAAAAGTCACTCTGCCTTTCTATACTTCAAACCCACTGGCGTGAAGTAAAGACGAACGGTGGTGTTGGTGGTGGTGGCAGTGAGGACAGAAGGCATTCATGGAGCAATAGAGGAAGTAATGGCAATAGAAGAGCTCATCTTAATGACCGGAGAAAGCCATATCCACAGCCATCCAGCAATAATCTCTCTGGTAATGGGGGCAACTCTCTTGTCGAACAACATGACGAGGATGATTCAGTGAATTGGGAGAATTTAAGGAACGCAGCAGCCTTGATCTCATATTCAAATGATTCCTGCTTACTGCCTATGATCCAAGAAGACTCTGGAGAAATGTCTTCGTCTACTACAGGAAGCAGTTCCATCTCCACCTCGGATGATCCTTCGCCTCCTCCAAAGAGAGAAAGCTCAATAAGAGAAAGTCACGAAGGCCATGTGGAAATGTGTCGAAAAGCAGGAGCGAATGGACTTGACGAGAGCTTCCTCATGTCCTCCACAGATCTCCATACAGATGACTCGTTACTCGTGTATACCAAAGATAGCTTGGGCTTAGATCTTGAGCGACGTGACAATGGGTTCGTGAAGATTTCATTCGAAGAAGAAGAGGAGGGTGGCTTCGGCGTGAAGAAATTAAAGGCCCTGAAAATGGAGCCCTTAGGAGATCTCTTTGAGACACCGGCGTCTTTAGCAGAAGATGAAGGATTTATGAGTCCTTACCCACCTGAAGTCTATTCTCCTGCCTCCTCCTCCTCTACGTTTAATCGTTTCTCTGTCTCATCATCCGGCAAGGGATCGGGATGTACGCAAGAAGAAGATGAGCACGAGAATTATGATGATTATGATAAAGATGAGGTTGAAATATCAAATCTTCCTCACACCCAGAGTTCTTCATCCAGCTTGGCCTCCTCATCATCTTCCGATATCACTTCGGAGGGAGGGGAAAAATACTCCGGGACGACAATGAAACACGAGAATGCTAATTATCTCCTCGAAGACGAACTCAGTAATAAAGATGAGACGTGGAATTCTCACGGCTGCTATATTCCAACACGTCTCAACCTCATCTCCCCATGTGGTAGTCTCTCTTCCCATCACTTCTCCACCGCGTCTTCCTCCAGGTCCCCATCCACCACCTCCGACAAATCCTCAACTTTAGCGGAGGCTTTCAACACTCCAATCATTTCTAAATGCAATGGTCTTCGATCATACAGATTGAAAAAGTCGACGCCTCGGAAAGTTGTGAGAAAACCACCTGTGAATTCTGCCTTCTCTGGCAAAGGTGTGTGTGACTGACGCTTTTTCACTTTTATTTCATCGCTTAACTTACCATTCGATACGCATGAGTTCGTTGAAAGGCTGGATATCATATCCGACATGGGTCTTAGCTTCTTCTATATACTAATGTGAGCATCCGTGTAAAATGTTTCTTGAATCATTCCATGAAACTCAGATTGTCAGTCTCACAGTATTCAAAGGAATGGACAAGATGTGATTTTCCATTTGAGAGGACCACACAGATCATGAACACCTAAAGATATGCTTGGTGATTAATTTGCATGAAATCCATCCGAGTCATTTGCTTTAGAAGGAACAAAGTGATACAAACTGATACGTGAGCAATATGCTTGATAATGAAAACTTCATTATTGTGTGCAAATCATGCTTAATGCGTGTTTGATTGAATAATTAAACCCATTTGTTCAACGGCAATTTTACTGCATAATGTGTAATGGCAGATGAATCTTTGCTTGTATTTGACTACGTGCTACACTACGACGTGTATTACTTAACCGAGCTGTTTAATTCGGTGATGCAATAATAATTATTAATGATGTTTCAGGTGAGGTGCTCATTCGTACGTACAAAAATGGGGATTACGCTACAGTTCATGGTGAGTTGGTGTTATGCACACACTCTCCTCTTTATCTCTGTATATGCTTTTAATTTCATGCAACGCTGGTTATATTGGCCGATGCCTATAAGCTTAATTCTTCTCAAGTTCTGGCTGGGAGATTTCTTCGCAAGAAACTAAGATTGTATACCTACACAACAAGATTGTTTCCGGTGATTTTGCATCATAAACTCTGCTTTTATGATACCAACAATGCGAAACAAACTACATTTTTATTATGGACTGCCTTCTCTTGAGCTCACTTCTGCGAGAACACAAGACAAAAACACTAACTTCTTCAATGTAATTTTATTGTATTTCCAACAGTGGTACAAGCAAGGAAGCTACAGGTACACCGGCGGTCATCGTGGAAATTGTCCATAAAGGTAACGTCCGTCTATGTGACATAAAGTTACTTCTTTTATTGCAAGGCAAACACTAACAATAAAAATGTAATTGTTTGATGCAGATCTCCCTCCTCCCTGAGGCAGAAGCAACTCTCACAAAATCAGAGTCAATTCTCGTGTCAAAGAACAGAAGTTGGGTCAAAATCGATCAGAAATTCTCATTCGAAATATCCGATTGTGGAAACCAAGAGCGAAAAGTTTTTCTCACCTTCGCCAAACGACTTGAAAAGTGAGTTCATTTTGACTTTCATTTGAAAACTTTCTGACACTTTTCCAGTCATGAAACTTTCCCTAAGTATCCCACAAAATCCTAAAAGTAACACTGGTTACTTGTGAAATGGGTAATCCTATCTTCCTTCTAGCGTGTTTGTATTAAAGGTGTAGCAGTGTTAATAGAGGATGCCTGACGTAATACACACAAACACACATGGTGGAAGTTTAAATGATGGTATTTGCAATTCATTAAGTGCTTAAGTTTAAGTTCACTCTCTCTACTCATTCGTGCAGTATGCATCACGTAACTTTCTCTTGGCACGATATAAGGAAGGAGATAGAGAGAGAGTTATTTCACAGACTCACTTAAGAGTTGTAGATTGTCGAAAAACTTTTCTTGGTTGGAAGAACTCACTCGAATCTTTTCTTTACTCGTAGTACTCTCTATTAGTTTTCCTTATGGCTTCTACAAGAAACGGGACCTACTTGACGAATTCAAGAAAATCAATAGCATTAGTATGAGAATAATCTGAAAGAAAAGACAATTCAGATTGTTCATATTATGCCCGAGAGAGAAAGTGTGATGGAATGGAGTTGCGGAGGTAGGTTAGGGTAATTGATAAGGATTACACGTGAAAAATGGATTAGTTTAGAGGCACAGAGACTCTTGAAATTGTTACTTTACTCTGAATAATTAGAGTCAGGGGAGAAAAGAAGAACGCGTGGCTCGTATGAAAACACACACATTTATTTGATTTCCTCCCAAATAATCTCTCTTACCGTCTCGAGCTTAACAGATTCACGGGGATTAGCCCATATTTTTCTCTTGATTTGGTTTCGACACAAATTGGGCACTTTGTCTTCCTCAGATGTGCCCAGAATCCTTGATCACCATCATCAGCCCACAGTGCAAATTCTTTAATAATGCACACCCATTCACCCTGGCATTATTATATGAGGATGTGCAGTAGTTGGCGGAAATAGTCGTCAATTCTCCGCTTATTCCACCCGTTAACACCTGCATTTCCACCCAAATCGTAATATAGAACCAATCTGAAAGTAGTGCATTTGTATGAATTGTACTAGAAAAAAACCTATCCTTGGCATTAGTCGGATACACCCGAGAAGTAGCAAAATTGGGTATCTCCCGAGGCAATCAATTTGCTAATGTCTCATCCACCCTTCAATAGCGTTAAAAGCCGAGTAACAACGGTCCCCACCCATCTGCCTTGAGCAATGCTCATATTTTTACACGAAGGACAATTTCACTACACAACAAAGTAGCTTTCTCTACGGTAATCGTGCAAACAAAAGGTAGAGAGATGTAATTTAGAGATGGAATTCTCATGGGCATTTTATTTTCTGCTGTATGTGTGTGTGTCAGACACACTCCGGAAGAATGTGTACTTGAGGTTTACATGTTAGACGAGTAGCATAAGTGAATGAGGACAAAAGGTTTTCTTCCATCATCAGTTTAGAGTAAACAGAAACGGTCCAGTCAAGACGACCCCTGGACTCGGAAATGAAGAACTTTCTTCCACCTTTCTCCCTGCATTGGTTGTACAGTTCTCTCTCTCTGTGTGTATATATATGCCATCATTATGTGAATCCCCCTTTTGCAGTCTAATAGAAAGTGAGAGAGGGAGACATTCGTGTACTGCGTTACATGAGAAGTTATCGTCGAGGGGAAGTGGGACTGAGTGAGTGAATGTTCCTTGGAAAGCAAGCTCAGCTCTTTGGTTGAGTGGTGAGTATTTCTGAGGAGACGACGTTCCCTTCTGTACCATAAAACACTTGGTTGAAGAGCGTATAGTGTATCTGATGCAGCACTGCGATCCATATAAGCTTCTCCCTCTCTCCACCGTCGAAATTGCCACTTCCATCGGTGGTGAAGGTAGTTTGGCTTTCACCAGCCACTCACACACTCATCTGAGTAAATCTCCAATCAGACTACATTATACTGTTCCCTTATCGTGTCACGCTCAAAGCTCTCAGTTTACAAAATAAAACACACAACATACACAACACGCTCTACGTACTTTCTTCACCCCATCATCTTCATCTGTGTACTTTTACTAGAATTGTAAAGTATTTAACATTTCTTCTTGTTATCTCCTCATTGTCCTGCAAAGTCCAGACCTCCTTCAGTCCAACTTTCCAAACACTGCAGTCAAATGGATCAATCGTCATTCTTCTTTTAATCTAATGTCTTCTCTTTACTCTACAGAAAAACATCCTTCCTCGGATGGACTACGTTGGATCTCACTACTGGAACCCAAAAGGTAATACACCGTGTACACTCTTCTCTTAACTTTCTTCGTATTAAGCTTAATTAGATCCCAACTGACTTTATACCACATAAAAGAAGTAAAATTAAACCTGTGGTATTCCGGAAAGAAACGGAATTCTCGGGTTTTGTGTGTATTCCTCATGAATATTTTGTAAGATAGCATTTAATCATCAAAGTGGTTAAGACAATGAAATGTGTAAATGTGAGAGAGAAAGAATTTTATATGTTTTGAGTGGAGAGGAAGTTCCTGTTCTGCTATTTAAACAAGCGTGAAGTAATAGTTCCTCTGGGGGCAGTGAAGCATACCGTGTAGCATTCAAGAGAGTTAAGTACGCGTCTTAAGTCTTAAAGAGATCGAAAGACTGTGTGGTTAGTATGACGCATTATTGTGTAGCGTTGCAGAGAGTGAGAGAGAAAGATGATTCGAAATAGTAGCGGAGGATGGGTGCCAAAAGGATGAGAGACGTCGTCGTAGTGGGGAATCCGGATTTCATTTCGGATTCGCGTGCGTTCTTATGTCCCAAGAGTCAAATCGATACATTGCATTCTTGGCCCTACCCCTCCTCTCTCATGTAAATCTACTAACCCTCGTTGATCCCATTCACAGAGGAGGAGGAGGACTCATCTCTCTCTCCCTCATCATCATCGTGGAACACTCTCTTCCACAGTAAAAGTTCCACTATACAAACCCTCATCTCCTCATGGAGAAAGTCCAACTATTGTGATTAATCAACCTCCTTTTTTCGCGTTGCGGTTCCTTTCTTCTCTCCCAGTACACATACACACAACTTACTTAACTACCACACCACAGAGTGATGGCCCTTGTGCACAAATTATTGCACTCTTACTTAACCACCACTCTTTCTCTTAAGTCTCTCAAGAGTGGATCTAATAACTCGAAGGAAATATTATATCAGTGATGGTGAAAGTACTGTGGGAAATTGTCTACTCCCGTCCAATACTAAACCATCCAATAAGTGAGTGAGTGAGTGTATATATAGATACTCATATGTGCATGAGATTTCCAATACGAGAACAGCCAGTTGGGACTCTCTAATTAAGTTAACCAAAAGTGTCTCTGTTGACCAGTCCATTGATGAAATTATGTTTTCTCCACAGAATTCTCAGTCCTGGTTGAAACTCCGGAAGCGAAAGATGAGCACAGCCACTGCATACTCGGTCAATCATTGTTCTTCCACGTTTATGGGGAGTCAGCAGGTAGGAATGCGGATGGTGGGGGAGTCTCCGTCCCCCACCCATGCGGAAGAAGGACCTTCGCCAACTAGAGGTGACTATGACCTCCCACCCAAGTCTCAGTTACAGACGTCCTCCACAATGGACAGTGGAGTGGAGGATTGCTGTGAAGGAGGTGGAGGGGCACCCACACCCACACCAGGTCCCTCCATCACTCCCATGCCCCCTTCAGTCCCTTCAATGGAGTTGGATGAGAAGACAGGGCGACGAGTGAATGTAAAGATGGTTAAACAAGATGGATGTGGCTACGGCTTCAGCGTTGTGTGGGTCTCTCCGCCAAGGTGAAAGAAGTTTTTATTGCTCCTCATAAAGAACATAATCTTACGTTACATTAGAACACTTTCAGATTCCTCTCTCCCTTCTTGTTAATAAATAATTCATCCTTACGTGTGTGGTTACGACGGGGATTTTCTAAATATTTTACTCTAACTGCTTTTTTACGATTCCAGAATTGAACGACTCGAGACGGGGAAAGCAGCAGACGTTGGTGGCCTCAGAATTGGTGATCTAATTATTGGAGTCAATGGAGAGGATGTTACATTCGCTCCCAATACTACTATTTACACCAAGATGAAGTAAGCACAAATGCCCAGACAAGTTTATTCTACTCTTTACTTTCCTAACAAGTTGCTATTCGTACTTGTCTTTCCTTCGGCCTCGTTGTTTAGAGTGTAATTTAACCTCAGAAAGGTAGCGTGAGAACTTTTCACGCGGGTAGTAAGTGGAAAATGGTCGCATTTTTAAGTGTAATGTATCTACTTCTCTTTCTTTCCTGTTATCTGCCCGTAGCAATTGTTTACTTTCACCGGAAGTGAGAATCTATTACCAGCAAACTGTCTGGTGTATGTATGTGTCGTGTTTCAGGAGCCATTAGATGGTTACTGTAATTCATGGACTTGCAAACTCATTAGTCAATCTTTATGAACACGCGAACTGAACTATAATACTATAGGCTTTTGTCTCTCAACTAACAGGAGTCTTTTTCTGTCTTCACTTAGTCTGTCAACTTTCACAGGGATCAAAGATAGTTGGAGGCAATCAAACAGTATTGTGAATTGTGACATGGCCTGATTGATATTTATGTTTATTGAATAGAACAACTGGAAACGACTTGGAGTTGGACGTGTGGAGAAAGCACCCGCAAGCTCAGCCAAGGACAGTAATGGCACCCCCTCCTTCTACAAACTTTTCCTCTAAAAGTTCTTCCAGTTCCAATACCAATGAGACCGTTATCTCCAACGATGTTTGCCAAAGTCAGACACAATGTGCCGCCTGTTTGCCTGTTAAATGTAGCTCAACGGCCACCATGGCTAGTCCGAATTCTTTGACGTCGAGACTGCTGCATCCACAGCCTCCACCTGTGTCCATCCTAAAGCCGCCCCCACCTGCGCCTCCCTCTCCAGCCATTCACAGCAACACTCCACAGCCGCAACAGAACCAGCCCCCAACTACAGGCTCCTCTGCATGGAGGATTCGATTCAACATCGAGGTTGGTCAAGGAACTTATGTTTGAATCCTTGCCTAACCAAACATTATTGAGTTGCTTCTCCTACCCTCTTACCATACAGTGTCCAGTGTGTAGGCTACGTCAAAAGTATTTCATACTATCGATTTGTGTCAATCAAGGACGGAATTGGTCCACCGTATTTTATAATCAAGCTTGCCAAGGGGGAACCCATTCAATTGCTTTTCATAAGAAACGCATAAGAAAAAGTGTGCAAGTCCTGTCAACTACTGCCAAGTTTTTATATGCTAATCGAGAAATACAGGATTACGATAGACGGGTAGCAGTTCCTCATAGGAAATGAATAGGACAGAGATTGATTTCCATTAGAGTAAAGCAATGGGAGTTTTGTTGTGCTGAGCTCTACACAACTATTAGTATGCCGACTATAAGTGAAGCTTTACACAATATGAAGAACTAAAGGAAATAATCCGTTTCTATTGATTCCATTCTGATTTCACCCTAGTTGACCTTAATAATTTGGAAGTAACTGATTGCTTGCATGTCTCCTGAAATCCCGACTTATTCATATGATTGATTGAGTCATGAATGTACTTCGTACTTGGAAGCTTAATGTGTCTCTTCGTACTCTGTGCCTGCCTCATAGGCTAAACAACATTGTTGGCTTTGGTGGACCGAAAAAGAAATGTCCGTACTTTCCCTTCACATTTTATACGTTTCCTCTTTGGACTTTTAATCCGATTTCTGAGTAATTCCAATAGAATATTTATGAGCTCCTGACACGTACCTCGAATAAAACACGGAATTATGCCAAATACTCTCAATACCATCTTGTCTTCGTGTATGTCAAGACACAGACATATATAGGGATTCTCTCTCTTTCTCCTCTTCACAGTTACTTTATTAATGGATTGAGTTCTTTATCCATGCCGTGGAGCAGAGGGAATGAATTTTTAAACGCAAACCTATAAATTCCGTTAGGGTTGAAATCAGCTTGGCATGGTTGTGTAGAAGAATAATCTACTGCTTTTTATACGTACTCTCTTCATCCTCCCCCGTTGCATGCTTTACATCAGTTTGTCTACACTTCTGAAAGAAACGGGTCCTTTTTCATAATCAACTTGCAAG
>JAQGAB010002248.1:0-12683 GCA_034696565.1 Isotomurus graminis
AAAGATAATCGCCCTTGAGGCATTTTACACTTTACACTCTACGCATCACCATCATCATCATTCCTCGTATAGTAAAATGTAAAACAAGTGGGCAAAGTACAATGAAAAACACTCCAGCCTGCAACTTACTACACCTTTAGCACACCTGAATCCGCATTACTACTATCAATTAATGTGTAGAGTGAATGCTTGTACTTGGTAGTGTGGTGCATCAGTATAACCGTCTTAGCTATCTGATTCTTGTGATGTAATTTATTGGGATTTGGCTAGCATAAAACGGCTTAGAACTTGTTCTACCTTAAATTAACATGGCATAAATGTGTTGGCCGGTTGTCCACTCATGAAATGCTGATATCCGAATCCAGGGTGCATTCCATTATTGATAGCGCGTCCTTGCACGTTACTATTGTTCATTAGAACTATTCCTCCAGTTCCAGGATTCATAGGAACTCCTGGAGAAGCCCCTACACTTCCAAGCCACGAATTCGGACTAGGATTAGCAATCTGCTTCACTTTACTCAAGGCATTAAAAACTTGTGGAGGAATTTCATTACTTCCCCCGGCTCCAGGCCCCATGCCACCTCCTCCAGGTCTCCTTCCTCCAGCAAAAACATTTATAACTTTCCCTTCGTGGCAATTAGCAGGAGGCATTCTCACACATACACAAGTCTTTGGCATATTATTACACTGTGGAAACCTCATATTAACTCCTTTATCCCCTTCCTGAATCTGCAATATCTGTGGCGTTCCTCCTCCTCCTCCTTCAGAAGGATAATGAGGCTGAGGTTCACTACAGAAAAATTCAAACGTCTCATTCATCCCATCCAACGGTACGGGAACTAAGGCTCTCCTTAATTCTTCCAGTTCAGGACACTTCATATCCTCTGAGGGCCACAAGGCCAACTGCTCCTTCCTCCAATTTCTCTCCAACACTCGCTTTTCCTGGTCACCCCAAATCTGCCTGTCCTCCTCGCGGTCCAACATGTCCTCGGCCCACCGCGCCTCCTCCCGCTCCATCCGATCCATCTCAGCCTCCAGCTGCTTCCTCCTCCACCTCCGCTCCTCCTTCATCTTCACCTTCTCCAAATGTCGCAACTGCTCTTTATACTTCTGGTGACGATCATCAGCCTCCTGCCGCTCCAAATGGCGTCTTGCCTGTTCCTCCTGTTCCCTTTGGGCTAACAATTTCTTGTGGCATTTGTCTCGCTTTTGCATCGCTTTCCTCCATTCATCAACCCTTGTCCATTTCTCTTCACATTCGCAGAGGTCTGTGTTGTTGACTACAACCAGTGGACAGCATTTGCTATTGTCAGGACACCTTTCTTTGCAGGGATCAGGGTTATCTGAACATTCACACGGGGCACAACATCCTTCTTCGTTACAGCTTATATGAATATTTTGGGTATTTACTCCGGGACAATTTTCGGCTCCATGGGAGTCTCCGACGTAAGTACAAGGTGGATTTGTTGTGGAAGCTATCAATCGGTACTTGTCAGTGTTGGGGTGGTTTTTATTTCGAGGTTTTGAATTATTTGGTTGATTGGATTTGGATTGTTTTTCTTTATGGGATTTTGACTTTTCTTGCAAACGCTTTGGCCGTCGGGTTGGTTCTTTTTTGGGTTCTGGAGGACATGGACACTGGCAATCGCTGTTCAGAGGTACTACCGAAGGTCTCGCTTTATTCTTACTTGCCTTTTGACCACAACAGGACCTTTCGCCTCCAGTAGTCTTCTTAATCTTGTCGGAACATTGGCAACCTTTCATGTATCGCTGCTCTCGAGCATCTTCAGTTTGTCTATTGCAGCAGCGTCTCTCATTATGCCCCTCGCAACTCTTCCTCTGTCCGTCTCCTTGCGATGAACGGCCCTGACATTTACAGCATTTAAAGGTACTGTTTTCAACGACTGCGGCAGCCACATACTTTTTGAAGCAGCAGCAACATCGTTGATGAGTCTTTGTAGGGGGAGCTGGGGGAGCTGAGGGACCCGGGGGAGGTGTGGGTTTTGGGGGAGCCGGGGGAGGTGTGGGTTTTGGGGGAGCTGGGGGAGGTGTGAGTTTTATTTCCTCCTCATATTCCTCAACTATTTCCGTTGCTGTTTCCTGATGGATTCTTATAGTATTGCGATTCTCCGGTTCTTGAGTATCCAAAGGAAGGGCCTCTTCTCGTGTATACGGTACTGGAGGATCGTATTGCGTTGATGCTGAAAAAGTTTGATTCACTTGTACTTCGAGTGTAAGGACGTCTTCAATATCTTTCTGGACCTCTGCGTTATTATGCTGGCATTTCCTGCCTGAACCATCTTCAGCTCTACTGCAACTTCCATCAGCACAGTAAGTTATCCTGGGATCTTGTGGAAGTCTACGTACAACTTCAGACTCGTTCTGACCACAAGCGCAGAAGTTGTCTTCGTTAATCCCACATTTGGACGGTAAGCGATTCGGAAACAGGGCTATGATAGACTCGTAGGATCTTTCTTGTGTCCTTTTCTGACCTACTTGAATGTCTAAGGTCTTCCAAGGTCTTTCATACTGTTCAGGTCTTCTCTTTGACTTCATACTGAAGTCATTCTTGCTTTGACTATTTGTAAGTTGTTCTTTTCGTAACCTACCCAGAACTTCTTGTGCTCTTTGGTATCGCTCGTCTAGTGCATCTACTCCCATGTGCTCATTATGTGGATGGAACGACACCTCCTTCCGGAGCTCTTTGTTGGATTTCATATTTGTGGAGATGATGGACAATCCTCCTGTTCAGACTACACAGAGATGGAATGACGCGTTACGAACACTGTATTTGCATACTTTTTTACTTTCACACACTTCAATTGGCCTATTGTGTCAGATCTTTTCAAATGATTGGACACAACCGCAAGTGAGGTTCAATTTTAGGCACCATCGGAGTTTCTGTCGATGGTTTCTTTAAGTCCTTTTGAATTTGGTCTTTACATTTTACATAGTGATTCCTTAGTCTATCTTAACCTACAAGATTAATCAAATACCACACTCGCTGTACTCAAACTACACATAGGTCACTTGTATTACTGCAGGAAAGTTTCCTAGGACGCTAGGACTTCAATCTAGAATCCAGTGAATCTAATATTTCTTGGTGAGATCTACAACTTTACCTTCCACCTTCTACCGTTTTGCTTGGGTGAGACGTGAAATGCTGATGCCTTTTGTAAATAAACCAATGATATCTCTTCGAATACTGCTTTCTTTGCAGTCATATTTTCCATCGTATTTTTAAAACTCTTCCAGAAAGCAATAATTATCTCTATTGTAAATTCTAACCCATTTTAGACACATTTCCAGCATTTTTCATCTCTCACCATGTCTCCCCATTTGGGGTATGAACTCCCATCAAAAGTCAATTGAGGGAGACGAACTACGTGTACACCCTTATGCATACTACACACTAAAGTTCTCGGTCGTCGAAACAACCTCTCTGGAAAGACCTTAGATTAGTCGAAACAGCTGTGGCCATTAGACAGACGGAGTAATTAGACGGGTGATGAAGAGTAATGTGGCGGGTTAGCAGTGGCACGTCGTAAACCTGTCAACTTAAATGGGACTCTTGTCTCCTTTTTGGCAGGACGGAGGCAAAGAAATCTAACCGAAATAACCCGTATTTCCTACTTACACATGTAACACAAATGCCCGTCTTGTGTATGTGAAGTTGTGTGTGGGTTTCATTCTTCTACATCCACCCAACTATTTTTACATCCCTTTTATTCTATCGTCTCACTTTATCTTTACTTTTACTGATACTTCCTCTCCTAACAATAATGCCACATTCACTGATATACACTTCTATTCTATCCTTTTATATATCCACACCCATTATCTCCCAAATACATACTCCTTCTTCTTTTGCATATCTCTCCTCGATAAGCCACAAGCTTTTTCAAGACAATTACACAGGATTATTTATACAAATGTTGAATGAATTTCTACACTATGTAAGACAAGTTATGCGTCAAAAGCTCAAGACAATGATAGGATTAATGACACCTTATCTTCAATCTGTTTCCCTCAGATAATCTTTTTAATTGCCCATGAGACAAGAAGTTTATTTTTACTCCTATCACTTCTTTCCATATGAGAATCTGTTCTTCTTGGCTTCTTTCATTATGTCAAAGGCAAATCCTACAATAAATACAAAGGGCAAAACAAGTGTAGATTGTACATATAGGTAGGTAGTTGGGTAAAATGGGTCAGGCTGAATCTGCCTCAAGATCTGTTTGTGATTCTCGATTACCATCCGACAATCCACCATCAGATAGTATACTACAGTTGACCATCCATACATTTAACATTCGAGGAAGAAAAGTAAAATCTCGTCTTGTTCTTTAGTCTCCAAGTTCTTCATGCCCTTGTCTTGTACTCTGGTCTTTCCTAAGACACCCAGAGCAGCAGCCTTTCCAAAGATATTAAGTGTTATGTGAAGAAGTGAAAGAAGTAGCAGGAGGATCTATAGAGAGTCTTTCCATACAAGTAAAAGTGATGGGTTGGGTTAGAGAAGAAGATTAGTGTTGTTGGTGTGGATTCGGAGTGGATGAAATATGCTTCACGGCCTGGCCTTGCTTGTTGCCTTTGGTGTCGGTAATGGATTGTGACAAGAGATGCTTCATCTTTCCTGACAGCATGATCAATGTGGCTTGGCATTTCGAGGGTGTAATTCGTCTCTGTCAACGAGCCAACTCGTCTCTCATCAATTTCTTTCTGTCCACTTGCTACTCACCCACAAATAACACCAGAAGAACACACCAAACGGAGACTACTAGAGAAGAAGTAGTAGTGGCCACTAGAAGGACCAAAGAAAGCTTTCACTTCCTCACACACACCTTCCACCTTAGTCACCTACCCTTCCACAATAATAATGAGCCTCTTCCTCATAATCATCATCCATCCTTCCTGACATCAAACAAATTCACTCTCTCCCTCATGGAGTGTCTCAATCCAACCATTTATTGAACTTCCGGTCTAACCTACGAGACAGTCCGTTCATTCATCATCATTCAATGTCTGCCAGACTAAATACATCCAGTACCGACATAACTACCTTAAGACCTCACGAAGACCACATTCACACATGTATGTATATGCTGTGGATACATTTGGATTCCAAATCTCATTTCACAAGAACTCTTTTACTGGAGAGAGGTCGAGAGAAGCCTCTCACTTTATACGAAAGCTCTACTCACTTTCATTCAATCGCTGCCTCTTGTAATGTCCCCTGACTTGTGTCCACTCCAATTTCCTTCCTTTCCATCTCTGAATTTGGTGCGGAAGCGACTCTACACACTCACACACATACACACAAACCAACTTTTCTTATTTCCTACACAGGGAAAATAATGTTCTTCCGGCTAAATGGAATGTCGGTTGGATTTCGAAGGGAAAGTGACAGGAGAGAAAGTACTCAAGTGCTTTGATTGTCCCACTGTCCTCTTCAAATCACCTCCAATCTCGTACCGTATGACCTGACACTCATTCCACTTGACAGACGGACAAAAAGCTCGGCGAATCTGTCACTTCTATTTCTTTTGTTTTACAGACACTGACACTTCCCCTACGTAATTGTGTCGACCGTAAATCTTTCACCTTTCATCGTGCTTTCCCCAACAAACCTTTGGATTACTTACAGGCTTAACCTACAATGTACTGTACAAAATGTACTATGTAATTTTTATTTTTGCATTTAGTAAGCATTCTAACCGGACGGGCTAAAATGGACGTGTTTTTAATCCATCGCAATATTACAGGTTACAATAAATCTCATAAATTCTCATCTACGCTTTTCATCACATCCATTGTGCGTCCTTCTCCTGTGGTTAAATTATATGCTTAAATCTAAATTTGTTAAATCTGATTGGTACGACACTAATTATTTTTTGTGTACTGCAATGAAATGACTTATAATTTTTTTAAAAGGTAGCATTGAATTTTGTTGTACTCTCCAGTCATACCTACTTATTGTTAGTGTAAACAAGGGAATCTTTTAATTGTCAACAAGAAATCACCAATATCATTTAATATTATTTTGATAAAAATGAATCACATAGCCCCATCCTTATATCTCCCGAGCACCTCAATTTCCCCGAGGACGCTAGGAAGTAATCTCAGTTGTAAATGGGAAACTCTGACATGTCTGTGTCACCATGAGCTGTCAAAATGTCATGACCTCGATCTCTTTACATAAGAAGAAAGTAATTTCCATACACAATCAAAAGGAAGTCATCCACAAAGTCAATCAGAAATTAGCTTTTACTTTTTTTCCTTCATTCTTTCTCTATTCACGAACAAAACAGCCGTTGTTCAGTCTCCTTGAGAAGGTGAATGAGAGTGGATGTGACTGACAAGATCCGAAATCGGTTTTTTTCTTTCACTCCTTCCGGAGATTTCATTGGAGCCTTTAGTTGAAGCAGCAACACGATGAACGATGAACAAAACCCCACACAGAAGAGTACAGAAGAGTACCACCACCACCACATCATCATCTCACAGCTTAACCAACCTCCATTATAACTTTATTGGTGAATGCATCTGCTCGTGGGGAACTCTCTCTCTCTCGTCTTTCTCTTTCACCTGCTCCAAGCAAAATGTGCTTATTCAAGTGAGTAAAGATCAAGAGATTTTTTCTCTCTTCACCAGACCCAATCTGCTTTTGATCTCTTTGTCTCCTTTATCATCGTCATCTCTCCTGAGATGATTTCAAGTGAAATTAAATTCCTTATTAAAATTCGAACAGCAATGGAATCAAAGGGAGAAAAGGAACGGCATACAAATAAACTATGACTTGGGATTCAACAAAATTCTACGCAGGCTTTCTTTTATTTTTACCCAATATTTTTGCATTTTGGGAAATTCAGGTGAGAGACTGGGACAGAAGAACTTGAGTTTCAGTACGAATATCATTTACTGGTCACTTTCCACTAATTTCCGTAAATAACTCATGGCCAGCCAATTCTACAGAGTTCTCTATTCTTAACAAGTTAAAAGTTGCAAATGTTCGACTCGGCATTAAACAATGTAAAGACAATCCCTGCACATGGAACAACTATCTACCGAATGGAAGGTTTCCAAAGCCGCAGGACTTCCACCTACCACTAACCTTCATTACATCCTACATGCCGACCCTCATCCTTTTACCACAGATAAGCCACACAGACGGAGTAAATGCAATAAGGTTCAATTGGAACCTGACATTTGTGTCATGACAGGGGAAGTGGTCTGGGCCATCCCAATCCATTTCATAAAGCATAAAATAAAGATCATCCTCCACTGGTGATTTGAAACGGTCCAGGAAACAAAATACTTTCTATTCAGGGCTTCTCACATTACCCTCCACTCCTTCTATCTCCAGACTTTCACCCTGCACACTCACACTCACAAGATAAGCCTGCCAAGAAGATTACACAGATAATAGAGAGCAACGAGCATAACTTATTAGCTTATCTATATCCCGTGTGCCATCATCGTCATCTTATCCTTTCAAAAGGTATAAGCAACCCATTCTCTCCGCAACCCGACAAGGGAATTTCCACCCAATTTTACCCAACTAAGTGCACTTACCTTCAATAAAACAGAAACCGAATTGGGTTTTCTCCGTCTTCAAATTTAAAGTGGAAGACCTCCACCAATAATGCAATCGTTTTTGGATAGCAAATAAAATAAATTTACTCAGGTGGCCTGATAGCTTTTTACAGTTACCAACTACCCTCTCTCTTTCTCCCTTCCTTCTGTCCTTTCTCATTTCTCCCACAACCACAAAACCTTTCCTATCTATCCGTACTTTCTCCATGAAAAACCAAAAGCGTGAAATTTTTGACAGTACTCTAGGGTCCTGTTAGCTGTTATTACACTCTGCTCGTCCCATCCCCATCGTCTTTTACAACTCTGAGAGTGACAACAAAGTCCTATTAACTCTTCAACCAAAATACGCTCTATGCAATTGGGCTACGTTGTATACTTTGTACGTACAGCTTGTGTTCAGGGGAGTGCAATAAGAGTAACATTTTACACCTACTATTTACCCGCAAGCAAAGCTTTGTTTAGCTCGGTAAGAAGTTGTTTACGAGACTACAGAGTGGTGGTCTTAAACCCATTAAACCTCCAAACACCCTGAGTACCGAGTATATACACGGGACAAAGCTTACTCCAAGTACTCTTCAATCTCCATCATCTTTACACGTTTATGATCCTCATAGCTTCTGTCTATGGACAATATCATTCGACCCGGTTGGGTTGTTTTTATCTCCTGGGTAAAATATTAATCCAGTATTTTACACTTTATTCATACTAGACACACACAACACTGTGCACCAAGGGTAAGCAGTGCTACTAAGGGTCGGATTAAATTACCCTGACAAAGATATTAGCATAAATCTCAACTTGATTGGCAAATCAGGTGCACTTATCATAACGAGAGATGATACTATGATACTATACTACCATTAGGTTCCATCCATTCCTCCACGGGTGACTGGTGTTCTCTGGAAGGTTATTGAGATCCTTGCTTAATGTCTTCATGGGTAAAATACTTAAGTACTGGATGATAACGAGGGGTAAAGTGACTCCTGCTTCAAGCTGAGTGTCATCCCAATCATTCACTGCCCTGTAATAATTCGTAATCTAAAGTATGTAAAAAAATGCAGACCAACGCATAGTTAACAATTTCCCCTGTGAAATCGATGACTAAGCTTGATATGGAAATCCAGGAGATTTTTAAACCGATTTTTGTACATTTTATGACTCCTACAAGGACACATGCAAGATTCGTAGCAAATGAGTTCATTGCAGACACGGAGGAATTTCATGAGTGACATGGCATCTGGCTTTTGATGAAGTTTATTACTGTGCTCATCATATCATCGTCATCCGCCGGGACTTCCTTCTCATACATAGTGTCCCTAATCACTTCTTTAACCAGCAAAGCAGTGAGTGTCCCATTCCTTTATGACAGTACACACTTTCCTCCACCCAAGTGAGTCTGCATCTCATCATTACATTCTACATACTCTCCCTGTCTAGCTTCGCAAATATTACATGTTATTACATATATACTTAATCTACAGATGAGTCCCTCCCTGCCGGGGAAAGTAATGGAATGAGGCTCTTCATCTTCGTCAATTGTCACTTCGTTCCTGTCAGTCATGTCATTTTATGAACCAGAATACGTTATAATTTATTCTTCACTCTCACTATCCTAAAGTCATCAACGTGTTAAAAATGACTGAATCGCAAGCTGTCACGATTCCTGCAGAGTTTAATATTTTTCTGAATTAAAGATTCTTAATAATATTAGTAACGCATCACACTTAAAAGATATAATCAGTATGTGTAGAGCATTCTTTCGTACTCCAATCCACTCAAACCTTCTCCATATGAGTTCACAAATGTATAACACATTTCAAAGTATCTGCAAGTATGCTTGGATTCCACTTGAACCACATTATTATACGTACATTCATATAGACTCCCTCACACACAAGATAGAGTGGGACAGATTTCTCATCTCAAGTTGAAAGGATGACAAGACTGTTGTTGTAACTTAGAACAAAAAGTGAATTATGATAACCTCGTGGATAAAATATGAGTTCGGGCAGAGGCAGACACGTTATACGGTGAAATGGATTCATTCTGCTTGTGTGTATGTCTACATGGAATGTGTTACATGAGTAGTTTGTGTTCCACCCACCACCCAAGCCAACTGGTATTTTGGTGAAAGTGTATCTATACACTGAATAATATCCGTCTGTACGACCAGATAGAAGAGCCCAAGGAGAGTCACCACTACTACTACTACACTCGCCTTCTCTCGTGTGGAGAAAGATGAGATATGAGAAATAGTTTAGAGAAAGAAAGGGTGCAATGAATCATTTCCTTTTGATCTTATTATGTGTCGGGAGTGTCCGGGGTATAAAATCCTAACTCTTTGTGGGCCCAGCCAGTCCCCGTCACTTCTTTATTATACTCGGGTAATTTATGGAGAAAATTTATTACCAAAATTTACCCTCTCACGGAAAAGAAATATTTCCATAAGTGCCATATTTCTTACAAGATATATTTCATCTCATATGCTTTCTTCCTTTCTCTCCTGTCATTTTCCCCGTATGCAACAACACCACCATTGCTCCCATCAGATCGGTGAAATGTACTTAACTACTCACTTTCTATACTTAATACTTTACTAACTTCGTGGTTCTTTTAAATATTAAATTGCTTAGAGGCTTTATTCCTTTCGTCATAGAATCAACGGTTCGTAACAATTCATTCATTAGCTCATATCAGTCGAATTATTGTCGAATGGGATTTGGGATTGAATTGGACAGTTTAGTACACGGGTGTTCAGTAGTATAACAAATTTTGAACTTTCATTTTCTCTTCGGGCTGAACGAAGTGTCTGAATCCGAAGAAGACGCTGATGAGGATTCCGGAGAGGGTCGCTTCTTGGCGGGTGGGTTTCGTGCTCGGTCTCGTCCTTGACGCTGGGTTTTGGAGGATTTCTTAACTCTCTTTTTTGCCGATGAAGATGCCGGAGATGAAGTAGAAGAGCTGGACTTCCTAGCTCTCTTCTTGGAAGCTGCAGATCTAGTCGAGCTTGTATACTTGGTCTGTTTTTTTGAAGATGTCAATCTGGAACTTGACTTTATGGAACCATTTTTGGTCTTCCTTGTCGACCTTGTCTTCTTGGTCATTTTTTTTGAAGATGTCAATCTGGAACTTGACTTTGTGGAACCATCTTTGGTCTTCCTTGTCGACTTCTTGGAAGATGTTGCAGAACTTGACTTTATGGAACCATCTTTGATCTTCCTTGTTGACTTCTTGGAAGTTGACTTTATGGAACCATTTTTGGTCTTCCTTGTCGACTTCTTGGAAGTTGACTTTATGGAACCATTTTTGGTCTTCCTTGTCGACTTCTTGGAAGATGTTGCAGAACTTGAGGTGGACTTCTTAGCCCGTTTCTTGGAAGATTCTGCAGCTCCAGATTTGGGCTTCATGTCCCGATTCTTGGAAGCCATGTCAGAGTTGGTGGACTTCCGCTTCTTTTTGGAACTCCCTGAACCAGAACAAGTTCCACCACCACAAGAACTCTTCCCGGATGCGTCTTCTTCATCTCCGCTGTCTTCATTAGACATCTTGCTGCCACTGCTGCAGAGAACAAATCAAATGATTATTATTATTATTATTATTGTCGAATAAATACTCCAAGATGGAAAGGTACACAATAAGCACTTACAATTGGACTGTCTTTCCTTTTTTGCTAGCAGTAGACTCAGGATTTCTTGCAGTGGATTTATTATATCCAGTTGCTCTATCTGCTGCAGAAGAAACTCCTGACCCTGAATCTGCACTTCTCTCGGAGACCGATTGATTCGAGCTGACACGGCGACAGAAGGAACATGTCCCGCATTCCCTTCCTATGCCGAAATTTGCCAAGGTTACTTTCAAAAGTATTTTAGTAGCATGAGTGATTTCAGGTACCTGGAATTCCGTCGATTCTCATGCAATCGGCCTCTGAAACATTGGACACTGGTTCTATCGCTTCTACCTCGTTCATGTCATACCCATTTTCAGCGTTTTCATCTAATGCATCTTCAACATCTGAAATCTCCGCATCATCATAAACTTCTGCCTCTTCCAAGTCAAGCAGTTCGTACTCTCCATCCGACATCACCTCATGATCTGTAGGGGCTGCAGGAAAAGGTAGCTTTCAATTTTATTACACCAGTAACAGTTTTTTATTATGTTAACTTACGCATTGCGAATTAAGCTGCTTCAAATAAATACAAAAAACTGTGAGGGTACTCCCAGTTCAACAACTCTGACAAGTTTTAAATGATTGTTCGTGTAGTAGATACTTTATCTTCTCCTTCCGGCTTTCACGCGGCATTGTTTAGATGCTTTGGTAACACTAAATAAATAAATTTTGAATTAGGCATACTTTGAAACTATCCCATTCAATATAGCATACAATTGCTTATTCCCAGCTTCCAGTTTTTTAAGCATAGTAGAATAGGCTAATCATCATCAAAATTATGCATCCCATGATGAATATCTTGTGTATGTTTCATGTTCTCGACCATCTCAATGATTAAAATCGCAAGATATCCCAATAAACCTCCTCAAATAGCATATTCTCTTCTTTCTTTCTACCAAAAAATCTGCCATTCGAGTGTTTAAAAAACTCCGATCCCTTTTGCGCACAAAAAATCCTGAATCCTCCTTGTGTATTCGTTTATTTTTTAGAGAGGCTTGTGTCATGATGTTGTTTGTACTTTCAGCGTTCAACACTCAAAATTTGAAACATTTCCCAGGTGGGATATTGAGTTCTAGTGTCACTCTGTCTTCTCCACAATGCAATTTAGTCAAGGGTCCCTGTGGTGGTCAAGTTATGTGATACGCTAAAAACAAAAAAATCCTTAAAAGTACGAAGCACACAACATACATACATAAAAAGCTATACAGCCCATGTCCACTCTGACTTGAATCACCAAGAATTCTTTTATATTCCTACTTTCTCTCCTCTCTCTTATAATACTCCGGGAGTTTCTAGAAGTAAAGTGCACTGCACATTTCATAGACCGTATTTCGTTCGTATAACAGGATAAATTGATCCTTTTAGTAAAAGTGAGACACAGGATAAAGTGAAGGGTGAATTCGCTTGTCTTTGCGTTTTATTA
>JAQGAB010002249.1:0-12683 GCA_034696565.1 Isotomurus graminis
TAGGAGCATATCATATTTTAATTAGTTTTCAGCCGGGAATATGAGTTGCATCGAACCATGTAATAATGCATTGCACATTGAAGTGAAGTATTCAGAACAAAGATGAACATTTCCAGATGGCGACTGCTGGTAGGTTGGTTAATGTCAGAGTGTACAGAATGTGTATGAATCATTAAAGCAGCAATATTTCTTCAAGTTAAATAAAGAATATGAAGGAATGATATTGTGTGTCTAGTTATTTTTCATATTCTTGCATATTTCAAGCCCAATCCCCATTCAATAAGAATGTTAGAAGCTCACACTTGTAAACTAATACATGGTAGCGGTAGCATGAGGGATTTAAAAATTAACTGGGAATTGACAATCCATCTGAACAACACAAATGAATTCCGCTTGTGAACTCTGGTCTGACACTGTCACTACAAAGAGCACTTCAAAACCATTTGCGTAATAGCTTTGACGCATTCGTTGGCGATGATGCTTTTGACAGGTCCATGGAGCTCGTTGGAAGTGATCATTCATGAAGTAAAAGAATGAAGCAATAGATCTCGGGTTTTTACTCATGTTAACTGGATTAAATAAAACCGAAGGTGATGTTCAGTAGCTGACGAATGCATACATTCGTGTCATTAATGAGCCTCTGGAATTTTGCTTTCGTTTTCTGTAGGTTATGGCGAATCTTGTCAAGTAGTCACACAGTCACACTCACAAGCAATACTCTTGTCAACAAAATATTACATTTATCATTTTATCTGACAACTTGACAAAATCGCAGGCAGACATTCCCGTGGAAGAGAATGGGTTTGGTGGAAAATGAATTTTTAACTCAACACTACTACACTACAATGATGAAGTTATCTGAGAGTCTTATCGAAGGCATGTTCTGTATAAATCCCAGGTATAAATCATAGTGAATTCAAAGATTAAAACAATTGAGATAAGATGATGATTTCTGTACCAACTAAAACCCGAAAAAATCATGTTGATTAAGGTAGTGCCCATTTGAAATCAGTAACGACCAGACTAGGAGTTCTCAATCCAAAGTACAAACATGTCATCTACTAAATTCATCGCTGTTGTTCAGCTCCTGGCCCTTTTCGCTGCTTCAGCCACAGCACGTAAGACCAAAATACTAATTGATTAACCAGACATAAATCTAATTGAAACCAACTGCTTTAGAAAACTGCGGTATTGTTGGCGTCAATGGAACAGTTGTGACTGCCCAGCCTTTAAGCGAGTCCACTCAAGCAGGAGTAATTGCTTGGTAAACTGAACATATTTTAAAATTGAAAACTATGTCTCCGTCGTATGGGTTAATAAAACTAGCAACTGTAATAATAGGGAGGCCGCTACGTTCAACGTTACATCTGCAGCTTCAGTTCCCAGCCCTACGTTGAAGTACATCTCTGGACTGAGGTACACGTCGAAATATGAATACGTAACCAGTGCTGAATTCCCACAGTTTACGGTAACCGAGCGAGCTGTTCAGATTGAGCGAGACGTTGTCTTCACCTGCAGTGACGGTAGAACACGACAGTTCACTTTCATTTTCCCCGTGGAAGATGAGAACAACAACGAAGTAAGAATGAATCAACTATTTGCATTCGAATAATCCTATGTGGGTACTACAATCCTCTATTTAAATCTATGCAGCCCATGTTCAACGCTCAACAATACAACTTCACTGCCAGTTTGTCTCAATTGAACAACACCACTCCAATTGACCTCAACATCACCGTGTCTGACGCTGACGTGGCCATCCAAAACGCCAACGTGTTGATCAGGTCCAGCAACCCATACGTCACTTTGCTCAACATCCCTCTTTTCGAAAATGAAATCCCCAGCGTGGCCTACGTCTACCGATCTGAGATCATCTTGCACACAGACTCGCTTTCCCCCGGAGTCTACGATGTCATCCTTACTGCTGATGATGGAAGACACTCTGCCTTAGCCTTCCTCCGACTGGAACTCACCGCTTAATTCCCCCGTTTAATTGTCATTATAAGATTTCCCGAAATAAAACGAGTATCCCCAAAGAAAGTTGTTCCTTTCACTAACCCCTTGCAAAGTTACATAACACTTAATTGCTGGCATTCACAGGTGAGTTTCACGAAGCTGTACCATAGATATGTATAAGAAGAAACATACAAAGCTGAACATATCAGGCTAGCCAAGCAACTTAAGTAGAGAGACCCATGCCACACCACCTATGAGCAAACATATCCCCCACTTTCTGACAAAGACATAGCCGTGTACTTAAGTTGGCCATCAGATGTAGGATACAACAAGGGCCACGAAAGGATGCCAAGATCATCTGCAATGCCATTACACATTGCCTTCGCCTTCTTAGAAGTTCAACCCTTTACTTTCCCATGCCTGACTATATCTATGCAAGTATATCTCTTTGTGTGGGTTGGGTAACATATTGGTAGAGGGGCACACATGAGACACACAGACCACCACCACCTTCACCTTGTTCTCTCTATGTAGTAGAGTGTTGTTTCCCTTCCAAATAATTTTGGGATTGACTGAGGGACACACATACACAGCCAGCCAGCCTCTGAGGGAGAAAGTCAGCAGTGGAAATTACTAACAAAAAGGGAAGGAAGGAAGCAGTAGGAGAGTCTCAATAATTGTCTATCCTTCGCGAAAGCTGTTGTCTGCTGCACTTTAAGTCCCTCACACTTCCTCCTTTATTAACCTCCTTATTACTTAATGTTCTACATAGGCTGTTGTGTGGCTGGTGGTGGTGTTTAGTATTGCTGGTGGTTCGTGTGTTTAAGTTGGTGGTTTTGAGCCAAAAAGTATTCCACAGGAGACAGTGAACTCGGGACAAAATAGTAAGTGTAAAAAACTCTTCCTTACTTACGTTGTTGTATAGGCAGCAGTTGTTGGGTTGTTTAACACTTTGTTAGTTCGCATTTGGCTGAATAAACTTCCTTGTTACGGAGAAGATGCGCTCACTTGTCCTTTTTGCAAAGACTACTAATCGCGACCTCCAAATGTCTCGTTAAGTTGGTATTAAACGCATTTTGGAGCAGTCATCGCAGTTCACAGAAGTTGTCTAAGAAGTGGATTACTTTTTTTGGTGTGCAATAAGATTAATATTATCATCTTCAGTTCATCAGTTTCAATAAGAGTTTATCTTGCATTAAATATTAGATGGAGTTGTGCAAATAATAATATATTCATAATCTTGAGTTAACTCGTCGTCATCTACTTAAAGTAAGTTGCAAGAAGTGTGGTCGTGGTTCTGGGGATATACAGAGTTGCGTGTGTATTGGTGTATCACGGCTATATTTATAGATTTGGACTCTTGTTCTTGGAAGGATTAGTAAAAGTAAATACCCATTCAGTGGTTCTTACTACTACGTGCGACCTTTGACCTTTATTTTACATTATTTAATTAATATAGATACAGATAGGCTAACAGTATATATTAAGGTAGGTTGTACTGCTAGACATACACGGAATTTCGAAACTATATTCTTATGTGTGAGAAGTTAAAAGTAAACATACAGGGTTAAATATTAAATAAAACTGTTTGTAAAAGTGATAAGTGATTATTGTGCTGGTGGTTATCATTATCATCAAATACACATGCTTAGGTTAAACATTCGAGAGTTTTGTGTATGTTAACAGTTTCATTTTCATTTTGGACTTAATCAGGCCAAGTGATAATTTTTTTGGACAGGAATATTATTCATCATTAACGTTTAGTCTGCTGCGTAAAAAATAATAGGACGTTTTTAGGGATTCATTTCTATGACAAGGAATTAAAGGTACGGACGGACGGTGTTAAAGAAGTAAAAGGTACGAGGGGGTAGCAATAAGGCGACGGAGGGCTCTTTGGCACTCCGCAGAAAGGACGAAGGGGGTCGAGAGTGTTGATGAGCCTTGTGTGGAGATTAGAGTTCATAAAAACACTTAAAAATTACTAGGCTGGGTATTTATGAAAGTCAAGTTTTGTAGGAGTCATTTGACGGTAAAAGGAGTGCAGGGGAAAGTTTTCCTCAGTTTGGGGATCGATCGGTGGGATCGGTAGTGTCCTCCAATCACCATTTCCCCCCGAATTGGTTCTTCCAGGTCGGGAATTTAGATAAGCTGAGGTTGTTTATAAGCTTAAGTCACGAAGTGTATTAAGAAAAGTGATGTGTGGAAATGTAATAATTGAATTATTTTATGTATTTTTTAGGATAAGAAGACACACACGAAGGAAGTGGAAGAGATTAAGCGGAAGGTGACCATTACGAAGAGAGGTTTAAATAAATTGGGAGTTTGGAAGAATATTTTAGTGTGAATTCGAAGATCGTTCTGGTCTTCGTAGAAACGCATCAACATTTCGTCTAGAAGTAAGTGTTTATAATAAAGAGAGCCCCGCTGCAAGTGGATTTGTACATTTTTGTCTGTCTCTAGGAATGATGAGTGGGGCAGGACACTCGAGCGGTGTGAACAACAGTGCTATTCGGGCGCTGAGCATGGAGTACAAAGGAATTCAAGAAGAGCCAGTTGAGGGATTTCGAGTTAAACTTTTAAATCCAGACAACATGTTTGACTGGGAAGTTGCCATTTTTGGACCACCGGATACCTTATACCAAGGGGGATACTTTAAGGTAAGAAGAATTAAAGAGTGTGGATGGAAGTTTTATGGGGAAGTACTTTGGAATACATGGATTTTTAATTATTCAGGCCCACATGCGGTTCCCCCCGGACTATCCTTACTCGCCCCCTACAGTTCGCTTCCAAACAAAAGTTTGGCATCCAAATGTTTATGAGGTAACTTGTTATTTGTAATTATGCACCCGTGACCAATACTAGAATTACATGTAATGTTGTGTCATTTGCAGAATGGGGATCTGTGCATTTCTATATTGCACCCTCCTGGTAGTGACCCACAAAGTGGAGAACTTCCATGTGAGCGATGGAATCCAACTCAAAATGTGCGAACTATTTTGTTGTCTGTGGTCTCTTTGTTAAATGAACCCAACACATCCAGTCCTGCCAATGTGGATGCCTCCGTCATGTACCGAAGGTGGAAGGATTCTCAAGGAAAAGACAAGGAATATGAGAATATTATAAAGTAAGGATTGGAATTGGAAGTTTGTGATGAAATGAAATGCTAACTAATTTGGGGTGGGTTTCAGGAAACAAGTAACGCAGTCGAAACTTGAAGCTGAGAAAGATGGTATCGTAGTTCCAATCACATTAGAAGACTACATCGTGAAAACAAAGCCTCCAGAGAACGCTCCAGAGCTCACAGACTTTTACGACGACGACTATGATTTGGATGTCGATGATGACGATGGTGATGAAGAAGACGAGAACACACCGGGAAACTACGATGATGACTCCGGTAATGGAGACGAGTCCTAATGAAATTCCCGACTAGTTCTCAATATAACAAGCGGATTCTTCTAAATTACTGTGTAATCTTCCAACGTCGTTGCATCTTCGTCCAGCAGTCAGCTCGGTTCAACCTTAGTAATTAGACAAGCGGTTGCAGAACTCATCTCTTGAATTCGTTGAGAGTTACTGCAAAATCGTAAACCAGCTTATAGTTCTTCATGTGTACCAGTTGTAAATTCGAGTCGAAATTGTTTAGAGAACACTTATTTTCCCCAGATCAAGGATTAAATTAGGATATTCAAAATTCTGATTTCATCCCCTGACAATTAGAGTGACAGTTTGTACTAGAAGATTCTTGTTTCGGACACTTATTACGAAAGACATTTGTGGCAACTTGATCTTACTATTGTCATAAATTACCACTTAACAATATCCAAGTTGAGTACCCGTGCAATTATTTGAATGGAACAAGTTGTGAAAACGGCTGGTACCCCAAACCTAAGGAATTTTTCCGATTGCTGTATTTTTGGTCTCAATATAGTACAGTACGTCGTTTAAAGTGATGGTGTGATTAATAGAAAGTCCTTGTCCTTCTAACGAAGTAGTGATTAGTCATTTTGTATATGATAAAGATTGATTGAGAGTTTGTCTTGTGTGAGGCATTCTTCAAGAACATCTGAATATACACCTTTCTTTGGTGCAAGCTATAAGGATCAACCGATTATGATTAGAAAAGCTTTATACTACTATAGGCAGTTGTAAGGAAATAGAAGTATTGGTTTGTTAGAAGTATTTTTAAGAAATCGGAAATCGTAAACCATTTTTGAGTTCGACGGATGAAGCAGCATTTAAGAGTTCGATTCAACTTTTACCAAGAATCACAATGAATAGAAATATAGGCTACCAACCAAACAACAGCACAAAGTATTTTTCATAAAGTGCTGTGAATCAATCCCATCTTAAAATTATATCCGAATGGTTTATAGATAGACGAAAGGAAAGCCAGAATTGATGTGCAGACTTAGGATAATAATATTACGATCGCAGTCGACTCGAATCTTCGTAAGTTAAGCAAATAATGGAATCCCCTCTAGATAACCTCCTCCTACTCTTGGCGTTGGATGATGAATAGACTTCGGAAGTTCGGGACAGTTGAATAGTGTTGCACATAAACTATCAGAGTTAAGTATCGGTAGTGTTCTAGCATGATAATCGTTGAAATCGAAACAAAATATAATCATACAGAAGCTTTAAACCAATAATAATAGTCTGCTAAGCGAAAGAAAGAAAATGTGGTGACAGTTAGGTTCGCATTCAGTTGCATTGTAAATCTTAAGCTTTTCAAAAATTACTTGTATTATTATTTGTCTTACTTTTCTATGCAAAGTTAATCTCCCAAAAGAGTAAAGTTCTGTGTTAAAAAATTAGTTGTTCTGCTTGCAATATTCAACTGTAAAAATTAATTGATGTTCGTAACATTGCGTGTACTGTTGTGTGGTTGCTGTTTGGCAAGAGGTGATCGCCAATTACTAGAAGTAATGAAGTTATAGTGGATAATACCTCAATCTACTCGTAGGAAGGCTTCTTACGTTCTTACCTAACATACACCTCAGGTTGACGTGGTTCTTTATTTGTACAGTGTGTAGAGCACCTTAATTATAAGTTTGGATTTAAAGTGCTGTCTGCTATATGATTTATGTATGTTTAAAGTTAAATAAAAGGCATACATTTTATATGAAGCAAAAACCATGAAACAATGTGTGTCCTTTATCATTTTTAATTCATGAATCGCTTTATTTTGACACATATATGGCAGTGGCAGAGACATACGAAGAATGAGGCAAGTGTAATAAGCGCAGAAACAGCTGATCTCAGTCTGGTCTTTTCCCATTTGGAGATCTGTGGATTATAAACACTCACCCGGTTGATCGTCGGGTCCGGTTTGTTGCTTTTTGGTTGGATCTTGGATGTCAGTCGTTATTGTCTGTTGTAGAAGACTATACAGTGTATTGTTGGTTGTTGATAAGGGTTCACTTTGTGTGACATGTCATCAGAAAGACGTAAAGAAGATGGACCTGGAAACTTTGTCGAGGTCGGTGAAGGAAATGGTGGCGAAAATGGAGGAACAAAGCGAAGTGATAAGTCTACTCCAAGTGGAAGTTGAGTTCCAAAATGACCGGATCTCTGTACAGGATAAAATCATTGGAGAATTGACTGCTAAGGTATATTTAATTAATTATTGATCGTGAATACGTGTACAATCTTGAGTATTTAAATTAAAATGTTTACGATTTCATTTCAGCTTACAGCGTTGACGAAAAAAGTATCGGAACATGAGTCTGCCGCTAAAGCATCTCCGAAGGTTCCAGCAGAAGTGTCCAGTAAAGATGAAGAAGATATTTGGAAGGGAACGAGCAACTTGTCGATTGCTGACCAAGCAAAAGAAATTGCGGAGAAGACACTAATGACAAATCTGGGCTACGTTTTTGACCCAAATACCAAGTTATACTGCAATTATTCAACGGGATACTATTATGATCCGGTAAGATGATGCTCATTACTCGTCAAATGTGATGAAATGTGCTGTTCCTACTATTACCTTAAGTGTTGATTATGCAGAACCAAGAGTTGTACTACAACGGCCATACCGGGACATATTACACTTTAGACGAAAGTTCTCAAGAGTATAAGTTTCACTCGCAGATAGAAGTTCCACGCGCGACCCAGTTAGGAGACGGCGATAAATGCAAAGAAAGATTACACTCCTCAAGAAAACGATCAGTTAAGGAAACCAGTGTAAGTCAAGCAGTGAACCGTCGTCGTGCATCTAATGAAGGTGAAATGGAACGAAAAAAAGCGTTGAAAGTTAGACGACCGATTTCTGTGAGCGTATCAAATGTACAAAGTAAGAATGAAAGTGAGAAGGATTCAGTGACTGAGAAATATGTTGAGGAAGGGGAGGAGGACCCTGAAGAAGGCGAACTTAGTGAGTCCTCAGCGTCTGAGTTGGATGAAAAATGTGAAAGTGATCAATCTGTCGACGCAAATGGGGAAAGTGATACTAATTGTGAAATGGAGAGTAACGAAAAATATCCTCCGTGTATCCGAGCGATTATCACGGAATCCGCGTCGGATGAAATAAAGACGGGATCGTTATACTTGGTCACTTGTATGGGAGGAACCATTGGACGTGAAGGATATGAACATGCTATCATGCTACCGCAACCCTTAGTTGAAAAGGTTAATTGCATATCGTTGTTAGACTGATTATGATTCCAGACGTCTGGATTTTTTTGTAAACAGTTATTGAAATGTAAGATTTGTCTTGTGATATTTTTAGACTCATGCAAAGATACAATACATAAGAGATCCTTGTGTAGACGAAAGTGAAGAAAAATATTTCATAAGTGACCTGGGTAGTCGCAGTGGGACTTTCTTAAATGGGAAACGGTTATCAAATGAAAAAGAGAAAAGTGATTCTCATGAAATATTACATGGAAGTTTATTGAAAGTGAGTTAATTTATTCGTGTAATAGCCATTTATGAAATCTGTTAACTTTTGTTTTACTGAAATAGATCGGAGGGTTTACGATACTGATGCACATTCACCCTGGTTCGTTTACGTGTGGACATTGCGAACCCGGGTTGTTGATGAAAGAAAATGATACTCCTTATAAAAGCTCAGGTAAAAAATACGTCATGTACTACCTAATTGTTTATTTCTGTATTTTTGTGAAAACCAAACTAACAGATCATTCACCCGATAAAAATAGGTGGACTTGTCCCTGAATCAACCTCTCGACAGGCAATGATGCGACAAATCAAAAAGAAGTATGGAATCCAAAGGCCTCAGAAGTCAGGGGAGCTTCCTGATGCCGAAAATTATAAGGACAGAGCTCAAGAACGCCGAGTTGTGAAAGGTTCAGACAATCCGTTTGAGAAGACCCAAGTAGCAACTCTTGAAGCGTAAGCGCATTTAATTGTCAGACTATGTACATTTTGTATTGTATGTTTGATGAGTGTTCTCAATATTTTACCCACTATTTTTAAGCACACGTAATTATCCATCATTAGGAATGCCTTGTAATTGCAAAAACACGCTTAGTGCCAAAAGGTTCTATTGTGTTTCTCCAAGCAGAAGTTATTATCTTTTCATATTAGTGTATGTTATCCGTTCAAAAGGTCTCGTCCGAATACGGTGCGTAATTAATAATATAACTTTCACCAGGAAAATTTAAACGAGCGTTGTACGATTAACAGTAACAGTTCAGCTCTCGATGGTTAACCAAACAAATGAAAGTTCAAAGTTATTTTTAAATCGATGTACTACAAATGCGGGCTCTAAAAATACTTCGTTTACCAACTCGTTTGTGTTAATTGACACGTGTCTAGTGAGTGGAAAGCACGCTAATATTTTGTGCTGTAGATTCTCAATCGATTCATGCGAGAAATAGTTCTAATGACGGGTGACCGAAATGATGGCTGATGACAAATTGTGATTATTCCTTGTTCCGGATGTGACTTGCCAACATTTTATCGGCTTCTTATTTTAGAATAATCATATGAGTATATAGTTACAATACATCATATGATAACAGTTCGTTTAAAGCTTGAATTCTCCTATTGCAGGCCTATAAGTGAAACGAACAAAGGATTTGCGATGTTAAAGAAGATGGGATGGAGCAAAGGAAAGGGTTTAGGGCAGTCAACTCACGGCTTGGTGGAGCCGGTAAGTGCTGCTTTCAATGACTCCCAATTTTGCATGGTATAACTATCATGAATATGATGGAGTATTTTTTACAATAGTTTACTTATATAATGCGACACATGTTCGCAAAACAGAAGGTAAATAATTCTTAAAAACTCGTGTGATAGACTGTGATATTGCATTCTATAAGAATTGAAGCTTAACTTTATGAGGATACTTTTATGAATAGGTAAATATGAGGTAAGATTCATGTAATTCAAAGACTACCCAGGTTAAACTTATACACTACTATCAATTTATGCAACTCCACTCCAATCCATGAGATTATTCACTCGTATAAATGTTATCAGAGTCAATAAATTACGTCCAAGCTCCACAAAGTCTACCATGGCAAATCATACGCACTTGCATTCATTCTGTCCAAACATTACGATGTGAATGAGTTGGACAATAATCATTGATCACGAATAAATACATAAATATTTAGCAATTTAAATATGAGGCTGGGCCGAGAGGGTTTGAAAGGTTAATTAACCTCACTCTTCCTTGAACTAACGAATAACTTGCGAACCTAAGAGAAAACATATCCATCAACAACTACGAATATGTGCGACTAGGCATGAACTTAAGTTAAGCCAGAAGTTCTTTTGACATGATATCATCGATGATAGAATCTACTACGAACATCAACGAGGCATGGCACAATAAATAATCTAGTGAAACTGGCCGTTGTATTAAAGATGAGGACATAATTTTACAAAAAATGCATTAATGGGTTCCTTGATAATATTATAATTTTAAAAACATCGCTGCAATTGAAAGACAAACGCAATTGTCCAGTGTTCATTTATATTTACTAATTTCTACTCTTCGTTTGAGTTTAATGAACCACAAGTTGTTTTTACAAGTGAGGAAATTATCGCGTAAAGGGAAATGAGTTGATTCATCATCATGATGTATTTTTATTAGCCATGGATCAAGTGAAAGATATGTAATATTATAGCCATAAAATGAATGATATCTGCCAAGTGTGCATAAAATTGCAAGCGATAACCATAAAGATGTATTATACTTAATTAACAGATATCGCTGGAACCGAAGAATAATCGTGGTGGCCTCGGTTTGGAATCAGATCTCACAACATCTACTCCAGCTCAATTATCCTCAGCTCAAGAAAGACATGGCAATAATCATTCCAGGAATCATCGGGTAAAGAAGTCAGACCGCCTAGCCATCACGGTGAGACGCTTCAAAGAGGCAGAACAGCAACCTGAGCATCCAGATTGAAAAGCTAATTACAATCGATATGAACGAGTTAATAATGTACACATAAAATCACTTGTGGAACAGTTTATTCACCGAAAATCATGAATTATTTCTATTTGTCCGTATAAGCAGAGTATATGAGTATTGCATCATGTGATTATTATACCAGCATAGTTTGTAAGCCAAAAAACCAATATATTTTTTGATAGTTACCAAATAAATTATTGTTGGCAAATGGAGAAAAAATTGAATGGAAAGTTTTCAACTATGATTAGTTTTTTTGTGTGAAGATGCGTAGCTTCATGTGAGATTTAGTGAGCAGAGGAACTTAAGTGTTATTGCATGTACAAAATATGAGTTCACTACTCATGATAAAAGAGATGGCTAGAAATGGACTTGTTAGTGTTGGATTAGCTTGTACGATATTTTGCGTTGATGTTTTTGCTTGATTCAATGCCCTTCTGTCTGCGTGCTTTTTGTTCCCTACCAGAGTTTAGAATTGTAATACGTGCGTAAGAATGGAATGGAATGCTGAGAAGTGCGAGATTCTTTTTGAGTAAGCAATTTATTCGTCGGGATGAGGATTTGTATAGCAATTAGCAACATGATTAGAAAGGCAGGTGGGCAGAAATTTTGAGACATGGAATGCGATGATGATGCTATGGTCGTGTTGGTCGTGAAAGAGCCAACAGACTGTCTCATCTTTGACGAATAGAAGTAATGTTAGGTTTATGATTACAAGGAAACCCCCTGGGGCAAGGACTTTAGCAAGAAGGATTTGCTATTTTTCGTCTAACCTTCAGTGATACAATTTTTAGATTTCTTGCATTCAGGCGCAAAGGGATGAGACTAAAGTTGTAACTTGTAACACAAGATTCCTCTGTTTTTTTTCATTTTATGTATCCTTATTATTTTATCTTCAGGTACAACGTAGAAGTTGTATTCTTAGCGTCCCTTCGCATCAACTGCAATTTTGAAGTGACCCAGGTAAGTCATCTTCGTGTGGGGGACTCAATCTCAGGCATGCAAGCAATATAGTGTTGGTATGTAGTCCTGCAATTAAGAAACAAGACGGACATCAACTCAATTCGGCTCTTTTAAAAGGCACATTATAACAATATGGACTTGCCACTCATTGTCAGTAGGCTCATAATTTAAGACCGTGTCGCTGGCTTCAATGGAATCATCGCTCACGGTGAAAAGATTGAGGATAAAAAAGAAGAATATTTACTTGTTTGTTGGGTGTCAAAATCTTTTACTTTTGCTCGCTTGGCCACATTCCTGAGTTAAGCCTAGTACTCAGTCTCATTTTCCCCAGAACCGGAAACGGAAAATTAAAATTCCGCCATGAATATTTTCGCAC
>JAQGAB010002250.1:0-12682 GCA_034696565.1 Isotomurus graminis
GCACTTTAAAACCGGCTACGATGGGAAGTAAACTCGTCACTACCCAATTCTCTTATGTCCAACTACAAATCTTGAATTACAAGAAGATTTCCAAGATAAAGAATGGCTATAGAGATAAATGCCAAACTCAAAGTAAAACCTTTACTTTCTTATCCCTAATAAGCTGCACGATTCATGAACAACTCAATACCGCATTCTCGTCTTATCGATATCGACGTATATGATGTCAATTCTAAAAAATAAATACTGGTTATTTATTATTATTTTCTATTATTATTGACATTAGTTAATAAAACTCTCAGTGTAGTAGTGTCATGAACATCCTTCTTCATAGAATTTAATGACTCCAAGTATTCATAAACTAAGCAGTCATATATACTTGACGGGTGAGTCAAGTACATAAGAAATTTCAACTGGTCATTCATCTCTCAAAAATTGAACAAATGGAATCCGACACCAAATCAATAATTGATGCTAAAACTCATCACCAATACTCTACACCACTAGCATTCCCTTCTCTCACTTCTTTCACAGTCTTTTCTCAGTCTAACGTAAGCATATACTTATTTAACTGTCAACTACGGGTTATACGCAGTGTACCAACGATAGATGAAAATTATAACGGCGAAATCCTTTCTAATTCTTAAGTAACCCTTTCATCATTCATTAAATTTATCCTGGTCTCAGGTGTGAATGTAAGAGGTAATAATAAATGAGAATAACCTTAAATTTTACCCCCGTTAACACATTATACAAAAGTTGTCTTCATTATTACCATCACAGAAACTAGAGAGAAAAGGAAAAGCAGCCTTTCGCAAAGTGTACGCATAAAAATACGCAGCTACGTTTAAACTGGAACATGAAAAATCCCATTCTCCATAAGATTAGCTCACACCTTTTTCATAATGGATTTTGGCAATTAACATACTCACTCTCATTTTCTTTCTACCTACTTTGTTCACAGAAAAAGAAAAATCCATTTGAGCAAAAGTTAAAGTGCCACATATACTTAAATGTCCCTACAGATTACAAATAGTATTATATATTTTCTAACCGCGAGAGTAAATTAGCAAGAAAGCACGTTAGTTTAACGTGAAAGTAGCTTGCTTCTTTACGGTCTACAAGTAGCCTTAAAATACCGTTTCATTGTGTTCGTAGTACGACTTGCTTTCACCTCAAGAGAGTCGAATTTATTTGCATTGTTTCTACTCTTCCATCCCTATATTATGCTTATTGTCAACCATGGACAATTTATTTTGTACCTCTAGAGAAGACCAGGGAGAGGAGCTATTTAGAGGGATCCTAACACCACAGACCATCACATAACATTAAATTATCCCAGAGACATATTAAGTTTTCCGTGTATTTACTTTCCCAAATCTCATTGTTTCGGATCTGTCCCATGAATGAAAACTAGGCAGCCACAAAAGTACACATAAATTATCCAGCTACGACAACAGCAGCTCAGACTCCATTACACAATACGGCCAAAATTCTCAACAGCTTGATACTAGTAGTGGTGGTGCTTCCTTATCTTTTCTTCTTGCATTAAAACAATGAGTGCAAAATCACCCAACTGAATGAACAAGATCATCTCTTCCTCCATCCTTTCTTCCTAAGCCTTTTGTTTACTGCCCTCGACGTATTCAACAACTGTGGTCTCTCGTAACTCACCTAAAATCTTAAGCCCAAGCCACACTCGACTTAATCCTTGTTTAGTTATTCCTTGTGCCAAATTCAATTCTTACAGATTGAATTACTGCTTTCGCAGCGAAAGCAAAACCAGGAACCCTACTTTGCTGGTGGCATTTGTATTTGTAGGGATTTGTATTCGTTCAGGTCTTGATTAGTGTCACAGTTAAATGAATAAGAATCAACCCCCTGCCAATCATTTCAAAAACGACTAATTGTCTCTCTGTCAGTCTAATCTTATCCACCTCCCCATTCGTCATACGATTCTTCTTCATTCCATTTCACAACCTTGTAATGAACCTTATTTACTGCGTGAATAAAAGTCAAATGTGACTCAGGAGTTGAGTATTATTTTTTGCCCTACTTGGACGGGCTCACAGGTTGAGACATATCCTTAGGTGTCTTTCATTTGCTTCTTCTTTGCTGGTTACTCTGTATAAGTTATTTCATTAAGACGAACCCACATTGTTTCAAGTTTCCTTCGAGCCGTAATTTACCAAACGCAGCAGCTCAGCAACAACCATAGAGGCAGACGAGAGTTACGAACAAAACCCCTTTGCTTGTTGGGTCTAACCAGGAGCCAACTGTCCAGTTTTGCAAAATCCACAGAATGCTTTCATCTCAGGTCTGCTTTGTTCTATTCAAGCAGAATGGACAGTTTTACAGTGTAGTGGTCAACCAGCCAAAAAACTTGTAGTTCATGTAAATGTGGTATCGATTTTATGCGTAGACCAGCAGGGTTGGGTACAATTGACATGACATGCATGGGACTCCCTGCAGCCACCTTTCCTTCGAAAAGATGAAGGGGAATCAAATTGTTCTTTCAACTTAAGTTCGTGCATTATTACATTGCATTATACGTTTGGTGCAAAGCTGGATTGCGTTTTGAGAATAATTTCAATTTCATTGTGTTAGAGGTTGACCTCTTGTATTATTACAGGCCTATTAGCTCCTATATACTATGCAGGATGCACAGCACACCAGTCACCAGTCACCACTACAGTTCACTAAAAGCTTTAAGTCTAAAGTGCGTTTGCTATTTACTTTCGAGACCAAAAACCGACCCTTTGCACGAGAGCTTCATTCATTCCTTTACAAAATCCATTTGCTTTGAGCAATGAATGCAACTTAGCAATTCACAAAGCACAAAATGAAATATTTCGGACTTTCACTGAATTGAGGTTCAAGTGCGAGTTACCCATGTGTTTCAAGTTTCTCGATTTCATCACAAATTTACACTTATTTGGTACACATTTACGGGAATATATAATGGGAAAAGACATGAAAGGGAAAGAGAAACCTTTTATTGTTCTTTCACAGTGCTTTGCTTAAGATTAGCTAAATAAAACCATTACGTTCAACCTTTCCTTTCCGCATCATAACGCATAAGAAGTTCATTCCGTGTACACTTACAATATGTAAATTGAATTGTCGCCGAGATAACCGTTATCGGATAAGAATAGAACCTACACTTTATTACTCAACGGTAAGAAAGCAGCTTTATTGTATCAATACAACCTCCTGTTCCAAGATAACTTTATTTATTCACACAACTGTTTCTCATTTCTTAATTATCATCATATCAATACTTCTGTCACCATTGCTGGTTTCATTGCATTCCGCAAACACTGGAATAATAAAACGATAAGCCTACTTTATCGCAAATAACAAATAGGAAAGCACCAGGTAAGATATGATTGCTTAACTTTCGCACATGTTTTTCTCGCATTGAATTATTACTCTGACACTATTCGAATATAACGATAAAAAATCGCAATATAACAAATTCAAACTAGGTTTCAACCTTTCAACAACAACCAACTTTACAATGTTTGCGAGAGAAAAGATTGTCATGCATTTAGTTTTATATACTGCTTTGACGTATTTGACTTTAAAACATTCAGAAGTTTTTGCCTCATTTTTACAACAGAGCAAGCAAATTTATCACGAAAGATTGTTGTTAACCCGAAAGAGTGTAATTTATAGGTAGTTAATAAAAACAAACTACCTATTGTAGCGACATTAACAATAATAAATAGTATATGATAGGATAGTAGATTATAAGAATTGATATTTTTTAGAGGAGAGATGTTCGTGTACATGGGAAAGTTCACACCAGTATTATTGTAAGACGCAATAGGAAACATTCAAAGAAACTTAACACTCTGCTCCTAGTCCATTAAACTCTTACTAAATGTAATCTTTTAATGGGCAAACTAAGCAATTAAGAGTTAGGGAGACGTTAAAAGCGCACCGTGACTGTTGAGTTGTGTTCCCTATAGGTCCTATTTTCCCCTTCGTAATGTATATTTGGCTAATCACGTCATTTTAAAAGAATGCAAATAATATCATTAGAGTTCAGAGAAGAAATAGGAAAGATTGTTTACTTTAAGCTCACTCTCTCCTTTCCTCTTCACATTCTTCACATTAATTCTGCGTGAGAAAATAATGGCCTTTATTTTTATAAAACAAGCTATTCGTTTTTAACATACTTTGAAGAGCCATTAAATTTTCCAAGAATTTCTTAAGCCACTCGACTGTACGAAGTCACCTCAGGCAAACTAAATTACACAGCAGAGCTGTCTTTTAGCCATGTGAATAAACAAACATCCAGAATTTGCTCATTCCTTTTGATATTCAGTTTCATGTCATGCTTCTGCATTTATTCGCATGGAATCCCAGAAAGTGTCTCCATAATGAAAGAATTAATGATTTATGGAAAAGTCTGGTTTGCTTTAGTTGTTAAGTTGCATGGATTTTCAGAAGCCGCATTCTCAACTTAACTAACTCATGGAAAACAACTTTCAGTCACACCAATATTGACAAGCAATAACATTTACCTTCTTTCTGATAAAGTAAACAAATTAAGAGTTTAAAAACACGTTCATTGATGAATAGGTAAGTTCAGTTTATGAATGAAAATGTTAAACATGGCCTGAATGAAACTTATCTTTAGTTTATCGCCCATGGTATATTGGTAAATTACAAAATATTATGACTGATTTTTATTTTTTTGTGCACCGAATTTATTGTGCTGTGTGTGAGCTGTTTTTTATCTTTCTCAATAACAAACTTTACATGTTTAACAATGCATTACAATTAGATCTGGGACAAGAGTATCATAGAGTATTATGTGCCAGAAAGTCAGAATGCAGAAACATAGAAAAAGTCTTATATGCATGTTGGAAAACCCTATGACTTTTAGTACACTCGCTCCGAGAAAGGACCTCTCTTATTTAGTTTCGTGGTTATTTATCGAATGTAATACATCTTGGTCACGTGGAATTCATGAATTTTCAGTTGACTCAGCACTGTATGCAATTCGACCTCAGAGAGGCGCACTGAAAGCTGATAATCTAGTCCCTCATTAAAGTCTTTTGTAAAGCTAGTCCTCATACCACAGTCTCTGACACAGGCATTAGTTTTCTAAAACCTTGGGGAAGACAGGGATGAAAGAAAAAAGGGAAAAATGTGACCCGCTGGGTAATCAATCAGAAATCATCGGAGCGGAAACCTTGATAGAGTGGCAATGGTAATAGAACTGTGGACTTCTTTGACTCAGAGCGATCTGCTAAAAAAGGATGAATGCACAACTTGGAAAACTAAATCATCATCATCATCAACCTACTCCTCCTGATAACAACATGATTCGTTTTACTTCACTCGTCGACATCAACTTTTCTTGGACTTTCCTCCGAACAAGGCTATCTTACCATAAAATCTGAGCATTCGGATAAAAATTCTCATTCATAATAATAATGATAATAAACTGGGAGTCGAGAAGACTTTTTGTGCTATGCATGTAGCTCGTAAAGCAACTTTCCGTGCGTGCAGTATCGCATTGCAAGCTCAGAGCCCATAGTGTATTCATAGATCCGCAGTGAAGCATTACTCTCCTTCTGGAGTACTATATGCTTTCACTAAGCGAATCCGGTACTCTTCTGACAGACACAGAAATCAGAAAGAGAGCCCACTCAAGTGGATGGAAATAAAATGAATTCTTTTTATATTACACAAAATGCATCATACATAACACAAAGATCCCGAAGGGACTTTTATACACGGAACAAAAGACTCTCTGATTTCAATTGCCACGCGACCCAACCCTGCAATTCCATTCGAAGTTTGGGTCGGGGGTACTCTACTTTTCCCGTTCCCTATAATTTCAAATCTATTTTTAATTCTGATTCAATCCTCTTCTGCTTACTGCACCATGCTCGGGTGCACCAAAGACAGATTTATTCTTTTTGAAAGTTGAAACCAGAGAGACCAGAAAAATCTTTGTGAGGATGATGATGTTAATGATGGCTAGTAGAAGAAACATCACTCATTTTATTCAGTTGCTCTGAAAAAGAAAGTATGCTTACGAATACACATAGTTCCCGTTCGCTAAGGTCTTCCAGAATGACTTCCGTACGTCGAATGAAAGTAATGGTCTCTGACAAATGAGTATTGTGTCACACACACTTCTGTATTGCTTTCTCTCGATTTCATCTCAACCGTCCGATTACAATTCCACACTACTCACAAGTACCACTGCAATCAGACTAAAACCCCTACTGCTTTGGACTAATTAGTTGATAAGACTATAGGGAAATGGATAATGCTTTTGTTAGATCCGATTTCTTTGTTTAGTCTCCAACTTCCTCCATCCATTCATCTGCCGTCCTTTCCGGAGACTGAAATATTCACAAACCTAAAATATCCTTTGCTACTAATATTACAAAATTTCCCAAACTTTCCCATTCAAGTGTTTCTCACAAGAGAAACGGAATGCATTAAGCATTTCTCTGTTCTTTTGTACTACCAGTGTAATTTACCATATTCAATTTAGGCTTTCATGAGTGAATTCGATGGATGGATATGTCCTCGTCATTCTTCCTCATACAATTTAGAACTTCCTCTCGCATCTCCATAACCCAAAGTGTCTAGCTAATGTATAAATTTCATTATATTTATTGCACTCACTAGATTCATTATAATGGTTGATCTCTCGTAGTAAATGAACACTGCTGATTTGATGTATTGTTTTCCTACACGCCGATCGTTTTGACACTACCTACTACCGTTTGGATACAAACAGATGAAGAACTAACCACATCTTGCTACTCGTGTTCATCCCAAATCACAGACAAGATGGATGGATCTGCATTCATGAATGAATGATTAATGCTTCATATTTCTTCCACAAGGCATTACTTACAACAATACCGCTGTAAGTAGGAATTATATGAGGTGTGTAAAAGTGAGTGTGTCGTGCGTTATGTCGTCTACTGTGTCGCATAAATGGGGAATGTAGTTTTATTTTGTGTACGCTGACACTGAGCCTGTCACCTACCCCAGCCTTCAGCTATGCATGCATGAAAAATATTCAGTACAACTGGTGTAACTTTGCTATGCATTGAATAAGTTAATATTTTTCACTCTAATGAGTTTTTGTCAAGAAGGATACAATAAACTGAATTCAAGCCATTTTGGATATGTTGTACATTGACCAACACGCTAAACAAACAAAATATCTCCAACTTATCTCAAATGATGATGAGAGGATCCTATCATTCCTGCCCAACTGTAGTTGACTGCACACAAAAGCATATTTTTACATTCATGAATAAGCAAACAATGCTTAACCCCTTTGGCTGACTGGCTCTTCCTTATCATTATAGACTTGTTTGCCTCCTGGATTTCAGGCACCGTGTGGTTTCTAGGTGTAGTTTGTTCGAATCACTATCTTACCTTTCTTTCACACTTTTACAAAATATAAAAGCCAACCCTTATGATTCCGGGCTTAGTAGAGTGAGCGAATAGGGCTTTCGCATTACCGTCCCTGCCCGCTTATTCAGTGCCACATTGAACCCTTCACGAAATGAAGTAGGATTTCAATCAAGAGTGGATTTAGAATCATAATGATTTCGAGGAGCTCAGCTGTCTGAACACAACCCTCCTCCTCACACAGCCTAATTAATGATTCAATTTGCATTTCAAAATGACACACAGAAAGAAGTATTAATGCAAAGCTCCAGATGTACACGTTTTACTTGTGCTACTATTTGCTGCTACGTAGTGCCTAAAGTCTGTAATCACTTGCTGCAAATCACAATCATCATAGTCATCATCGTACACTCCCAACAAATAAAGTTATTTAGTAGATTAAATCGCAGGAAGAGGATAAACATCTTCTCAAAGATTCTGATCATTATTTCCAGATAATGTGTAGAGGGTTTAAGGTACGAGACATTTATGCACATGCTAAGAGCTATCTTACTTTACAAAGGTGTTTCAGACAACTAGAAAAACAACCTTTGTCTTTCATTAGCATATATATAAAGTTTAATTCCCTATTTCATCAGTGCCACTGTGCGTACAAAGTGGTTGCAAAATTTTAATTGGCATCCATCTCTACTATATTCTGTCTGGGACGGGGATTATGATGATTACTATCTTCACCACAGGAGTCTTCAAAACAACTCTCTCAAAGATATTTTCTTTATTTTATTGCCTGGTAGTCCTCTAAAGTGAAAAATTCTGAAAGCCATTACATAATCGTAAAATCCCTCATAAAAGCCAAATTTGATCATCGCAACATGAGGAAGACAGGAGTGAAAATTATGAAGTAAAAGGACAAAAGGTGGTGTAAACAGGACAAGCACACTTGTCTGGAAGAAGCCGATGTCTTTCGTTTGGAAGCAAGGAATTCTACACAAAGTACACTGGTTGTTGAGATGGGAATCCCTGATACATACAAACCACACAAAATCACATTGAAGTGAATTGAAGACACAAACGAGAAATGAAATGGTCTTATTTTGCATATGCACTATCATTAATTCTCCATGAAACTGAAGGTGGTGGCTTGGTAATGTACAATGGCTCTCGTACAACACAAAAAGATGATGTATCTCTCGAGACTCGAGATGAAAGTTAATACTGAATTATACTGTAATAATCTAAACACAATCTGCAATTAAATTCATACGTACATTTACTCTCATGTCTATGCTACTCATTACTCGGTTCGTATTGCAGGGTTTTGGTATGATAATAATATGATACTGACTTGCCTACCTTCATGATTTCGTATTACCGCCTGATAGTTTGGGCTATTGGATTCATGGAAAGGTTCAAAAGGGTTAAAAAGTGAAAAATATTTGTAAACGGTAATTGTACTGTACTTGCTAACTATCAACTAACTTTTAAATACAGACAGGCAAGGCAAGAGTGACCTGACTGCAAAGCTCAATTATATCCAATCTACAATTTGCAACAATAAAAAACCTGTACAGCGGCTTTTCTCATTAGAAAAAAGGCCTAAGCATTACATGTATTTTATCCAGGCTGGTAGAATTAGCAGATGAATTGATGAATTTGGGATTCCAATTGCGCAAAACATGTAGGTAGACTCAACCAACATCTTCATCCTATTACTTTTCTAAACAAGAGGCTGCTAGATTGTATCATCGAATCAAGCTAATTTATCTTGAGCAAATAGAACATATCTCATACACCTTGCCTTCGTCTATGAAGTAGTTTAAAATTCCGTGCTATCCTTCCTTACGTTACAAATCACAAAATTATTCTAATGGAGATACTCTTCGTGAGCATTAGGTATTTTAACTATGGCATGGACTTGCAAATTAAGCACAACTGGTATTATACGGTAGGTTCATGTGGTCAATATGCATTTAAATTACAATAATTAACTTTTCAAGCCCACGCCGAGGGACAACACCTTCCTTGACAGATATATGCAGGAGATGAATTGACAATGAAATCCTGATTCTAAAATTGGATTCTTGTGTTAAACTTCAACCAAACTACTGACAAATAAGAAGCATATGTAATTAAAACTAATTGCTGCTGAAGAGCAATCGGCATGATCGAATCCAATCTGGATTAAACATTTTCTAGGCCATCGACACCTATGATTAGTGTCAATCAAACACCTTCTCAAAAATCTGAATCAGGATGAATTCACTCGTCTACAGAGTTTTCATACGCTGGTTAGTTTAGTTCGCAAACGACTTGCAGTTGATGAGTAATGGCTGCAGGTTTGGTGAAACACAGCTTCTTGATTTAAATTCATACAGAGCAAAACCAATCCAAATATTTTTATTACTACAGGGCAAATCATGCATTACATGGTCGTGGTTATTCGTAATGAGCAAATTCATGAACTTCCATTTTAGAGTAGACCTGCATCGCATTACACATTACCCACCGACGAGTAAAGAACATCTGTGAGTTTGCAGTTCCGTAGGGTTCTGTGGTACAAGAAAGTATCACAAAATGATCTAAAGTCAAATAAATTCAAATCAACAGATATTCAGGAATATGATTGTACGGATTGGGGTTTTATTTTATCCTTTGACACGGAGGTACACCTTCCATCTCTTTTTTTTCAATTAATAATTCCAAAAATTCTACCCATATAAGGAATCTCGCAAAATAATTTATGTTGCTTGTGCCTTCCATGCGAAACCCACAAAACGCTGCGAGTCAAACTGCACAAATGAAGGTAATGAATGTTTATTCATAATTAAATTAATGATTTGGCATGTCATTTACTTGAACTTAAGGTCAGACGTTTACAAATCAAAGAATATAATAAATCACTTAAGTCTCGAGGAAAAACTTCAATATTCTATAAAACATTCGCCAGAGGAACGACCTGTAGCCTGTAACTCATCTTGTAGGATTAATACAGACTCGACAACCGTATTGTGTACGTGGCCACTCCCGAAAACTTTCATCTAAACTCTATAGATCCTAACTTGATTGTTTGTAAACCCCATAATTAATCCCATCTTAGTTATTATTTCTCTGTGGCTTGATCATATCATATCTTTGTTAAAATGCAATTTAATTAGCACTTCCTTTTCTCGTGAGCAGATGCCAGAGGCATTTATGCCACCACCACTTCTGTATTAAATGGGTCTCCTCCATTTCTTCATCCAACTATCTTCCTTCCAAAGATGAAACTCAGGAATAGACGAACCACACGAAATTATTAATGTTCCTTCTGGTCTTAAACCATTTCTCAAGAGAGACACAAGTTTTCTACCAAATTGAACATTTTCCACTTCTACTTTCCTCCAAGAATTTTATCGATCTAATACCATCTCTACTACTTTCAGTGTTTCCCAAACAGAACATTTCTTGGCCAAAAATCCCAACTATACTTTTGTACTTTCTTCTTTCTCTTTTCTCTCTGACACAGCCAAAACCATTAGCACGTCATTTCATGTAATTGACACAGGCCTATCTATCTCTCAGAAAGAGCAAAACCTCCGGTAATCACTGCCAATAGTTTTTTACACCCAGAGAGAAAAATTAAGCTCTCATCGTTTCTGATTCCCACTCCGTCAAATCCCTACTATAGGTAATTAAGAAAGGTCGGAACTTAGCCACTCTTCATCATTGCCCCTTTTAGTTACCACCAACCATCCACAAGAGCTACAAGAATGTACTCTCCTCACTCTGAAGTTCCAAGAACAACGTACACACTGAACTGATCGAACTAATTCCCAACAAAATTCGGGATAATAAGCACAAAGAGTAATTTAATACAAGTCTATAAATCAAATCAAATCCACTCTCTTTTAACATTACACGGCTATTACAATGATGAATCTACAACTTACTTTACACTTCGAGTACTCCATTTTGTTCCTTATCACAAAGCTCATGCTACATACACACGTTAGATACATACATTATATTCTTTGTAAAGTTGGAATCAAGAATTCGTCTGTGTAATAACAAGAAACATGCCAACACTACCAATGCAGCAGTTTCGATTCGATGTTCGTTGTTGGTGATTAGTGTCCAGAACTAATGGGCATTTCTCTTATCGAGCGAGCAGAAGGTAATTTTCGGGATAGAAAAATGAGCAAGCAAAGGCATTATTACCACTCACCAATCTTTGTAGATGTCTTGTCTGAGTATCGTGTAACAAATCTCTAGCACAAAACCTTTCCACAACGCTTCCTTCCTTACTCGTGATCCATTTAATGAGCGCAGTGATTATGTCTGATTAACTTTTTAAATATTTCACTCTATAAGAACCGACAACCGCACACTTCTTTCACTAAATATCTTTCCAGTCTCTCTTTCTGCTTTTCTACACGTAACCACACCGGAAGTTCCTACTTTTTCGCCAATTCACTCGATCAAAACAAGTCGTTAACAACTTCACAAATTTTCTAACAAGGTTATTATTTAGTACTGGAGTGTGGTTAAATCTGAAGGATGTAAGTCAGCGATAATTTACGTCTGTAGGAAATGTGAGACCCAAAAGAGACTGTGTGGACAGAGGATCACTTTCATCTACACTCCTATTTAGGTAATCAGGATTTCTTGTCTGAAATGACAATGCTACGATTATTTAGTTATCAGCTTACAGACTGACTGACTGGCTCATTGGGTTTTATCCAGACACCTAAACACACATTTGGGATGTGTTAAATCGGCTCCAAGATTCCAAGACTCTTCTGGACGAATTGATTGTGTGTGTGTATTCGATGGAGTCAATTGAATTACACAATGAGATGCGAGACACTTTCCTTCACGTCTTTAAGAGAATTGTCACCACCACCAGACAAACACCACAACTTGTCCTTAATGTGCCACAAGCACGACCAACCACGACACTATTAAGGAACCAAAGGTCACTCTTTAATAGGCTCACTCTCTTGGGGATTAAATCAATAAAACCCAAAGAGTCCCTTGTACTTAAGATAGTGCACGTACGCCGAGAACAATCATTCACAGTTAGATTTACAACGAGGATGGCGACAAAGTCGTAAAACTTTTCTAAACAACTCAAAACTCACGAGAGATAAGTGTAGGGATATCTTCAATCTTCGGCCTCCACAGAAAACTTTCCTCAGCAAATTGAAATTCACTCGGACAAAATCTTTCACACTTTGTGACACTTCACAAGTCAGATTTCCGCAGGGTAAAATAGTAAAATTTGCTATTACCACCACCA
>JAQGAB010002251.1:0-12679 GCA_034696565.1 Isotomurus graminis
CTTTATTACCCAGATTATCTCCATCAACATGACCCACACACACCTTTTTGTCAATTATTCCCTTCCTATAATATCCAGCATGAGATTGTGTTGGAATTGGAATGACCACCTTGAAATCTCATATAGGAGTTTGTGAATAATTGGAATCTGCTGCGATGGAGTCTGTGGATGGAGATTCATACGGGGACATTGGAGAGAGGTTGACTGAGATGACTTTATCGAGGAGGGAGATGTTTGGGGATAATGGAGTGGTGTTTGGAAAGGTGTGAAAAAGTGATTGAAATGTATCCATTATTGCTTTGTTGATTATTTGGGAAATGGCTTTTGGACTCGATTGATCATCTCCCATTCATTACTCTCTGAATAGTCTGAAGGAGGCTGCGAGGACCTCGCACTCCACAAAAACGGCATCCCGCTGTTCTGACCCTCTCAACACGTCAACTCCACATACTTCATCCACATTCTCACCCTCATCTCCCAAATCAAGTCACGTCTACCAGCCCGATTCGGATTTATCATGAGAGAAAGCAGTGCGAAATCGATGAGACTGTTCCAAGAACCTCGAGTTATTCTTATCGCTGATTATGCCTTAACTAACTCTTTGCTCAATACATCAACTGTGTGATCAATAATATATTCCCTACGGAATTTGTGGGAAGTTATGCATCTAATTGCACTTAATAAATTAAAAAGAAATGTCAGGGTGCCCCATAGGCAATTATGTAACGGTCTAAGAATAGCCTGGAAAGTGTTGTATTTCACTTACGAAGGTGTAACTCAGCCACTTAAGCAATTGAAATCCGTATTTATTTGTGAAAAGACTTAAGAAAACATGACACCTCTGTTGCAATAGTTTTGTGATCAATATGATTTGGGACAAAATTCGATCCTTATTCCTACTTCTTGTCTTTCACTATTATTGTGAGTTTGTATTATTATTAGGGACCTTAAGACGGTGTGGACGAGGGATCCTTATCTCAAAGGTATCATTGCACTCGCATTATTATTGTCCATTGAATGTTGGAGTAAAAAACGTGGAATTGAGTTGGATAGAAAACGATAAATTGGTGAAAAGGGCTGCTGTAAGAAGAAATGGGATCCACACTCATTCTAAGGGCCTTCTCACTCTTTAAAGGACCAGAACGAACAAAGGAGACAAAAGGAGTTTCTTTCTGTGTGCTTAAGGTTCCAAGTAGTTGTGTAGACACCCTGGTAAATTACATAGGTGTGTGTGTGTTTCGCTAGTTTGTTTGCTTTGATACAAATCTACAAGGATATTTATGGAGAAACGAGATCAATTTCCTTTTCATTCTTCTCCCAGCAAACCCTTCAATTAAAAGCTTATTAAGTGTTATTAAACCTTTCAAGCAATCAAATCCTATTCCTCCGTTCTTTCTCAGGGTGAAATGTGATTCGCATGAGATATGAGACTGTAGGGAAGGAATAAGGAATGGGAGCAGAGGATGTTCCGTCGAAAGTGGAGTTGATATTAATTTTAAACTGTTGGAAGTAGTTAAACACACCCGGTGGAGTTCAATATTGACTCAAATGTTTAAGGAGGATGGGAGGAGGGTTGTTTCGTAAATTAATCGATGATGTGTTGTGCGACAAAAGGGTATCATTTGGTATCACGTCATATCAAATCATTTGTACGGGAGTTAGTATGCTGGGAAGTGTGAACAACTATTTGGCTCGAGAATGACACTCTGCTATTTATCATGGCCCGTTTAAGGAGACTGGCAACACCTGCGATCACACAGAACTTCCAGTGTCACCAAATACTTTGTTTGCGTGTGACTTCTACACACGCGACTCTGCTTTAACCTTAAACGGTGACTTTGACTATTAGGAGGAATGTGTTACAGAGAGAATGGGGTTTAATGATTCTACAAAAGTGCTCAAGTATAATTGGGAAATCATATTTCCTCATAAGATTAGAGTTACGTAGGCTTCTAGGTTTAATCGAGCCATTAAAAAATATGTTTGAAAGTGACTTGTTAATGGGTGAAATGTGAGAGTGCAGTTTCATTAATAGTCGGAAAGGGTTTGTTATCTGGGAAGGAATAAAAAGGAGGATGATTTATTGGACGTATGGAAAATGTGAGGATGACATTTCACATTTATTTTATAATAAAAGTAAATAAATAAAGAGAGGCAATTGCATTATTCTCGGGAGTTTCAATAGTTTCAATTCCAAGAGACGCAATGGAACTGGAATGAACACCTTTTTCAGTTTGGAAGGACGGGATTGGATTCATGTGAGGAATAGGGAACTTTATTGGGCAAATATTGAGTGAACGCTTCACTTTTTAAGAATAACGAAATTCTTGTAGAATCAGTTACAATGGGTGTTTCATATTTGAGTTACAAAATGGATCGAGTTTGTTTCTGAAGGAGTGAATGAATAAAAGTGAAAAGTCACACCCACACGAATTCCTTGCGGATGATTGAGTCGGAGGTGAACAATCGGGAGATTCCGTGGGAATGCAGGGCACTTGAGGAGATTCGAAATTTGTAAGGAGTTTGAGAAAGTGGGAGGGGCGGGTTGGTCAAGTGTTGGATGACATCTCCATCGGAGAGAAATGACTCTACGGGATGACAAATGACCGCATGGGAGACTAAGGAGACTTTGAATGAACTGTTAACGCTGGAATATCTTTTGTGATGTTTGATATGAGGAGGCTTGTGCCTTTCCTTCTACTTTTGGGAATGTTTCTGTGATGCAAGTAAATTCCCTTTTATTGAGAGCTTCTTGTGTGGAGGATTTATTGCGTTAGGGAAAATGGGATGAATAGTATTTTGATAGGGAAAGGTATGTGCGACGTTCCCTAGTGAATGTATTTGTGAGGAGAGTATCAATTACAGAGGATTATAGTATGGATTTGGAGTTTTGGATTGACTCGTCACATTTAATAGGGGACTAATATGACAGTTTGATCTCCAGCCAACTGCTTGTCCATCCATCTATACGCGTCGTGGGGATGGAGGGAAGGCTGGTGCATCGGCATCACTTTTATTGAAATGACCTGTGTAACTGTAGCAGAGGGAGATAGTTCACTAAAGCCATGAATAATTTCCCGAGAGGGTGAATCCACCCTTATTAAAGCACACACACACACTCCTTTCAACTCCAAACAAAAATCAATGAAAGCAATAAGAGAGTTTGGGAACAATGTGACCCTCGTAGCTTCGGAGGGACGTTCATTGAGGAGTAAAAAAGAAGTCTCCGTGGACTTTAATCCCGTCTCATTGGCATCATCCGCATCCGATTTTGTGTCAATCAGAGTTTGCAGAGTGTACAGATTCAGTTCTCAATCTCTCTGTTGGTGGCTTCTTGCGGAAGACTTGGTGTTGTACCTGGTAGGTGTGAGGAACAGGCCGGGTATTCTCCGGAGAAAGTGGAGAGGCTCTGATGATGATTACCTCCATGTCAAGGTTTATTTTTTAACGACGGGGGTTCCTTAATCCTCTCATTATTGAAGTTGTCTAACTCACACATCCCAAGGGGGGTCTTTACTTCCCCCGAGTTCCACTTCAGCTCATTCATTTGCTCATTCTGGGGAGCAACTCTCTCCGTCAGATGAATCCACACGACGTCATCCCCACTAGTTCCAAATCAATTCCTGTGTTTCCAGTTTCGAGGCAATCTGAGTTCAAACAAGTGAGAGATATTTACTTAACTCAATCTGACCTCAACTTTTGTCCTTAATTCTCAGCTCACGGGTCTTATTTTTAGGACATAAATGAATAAAAAAGAGGGAATGGGATTGTGGCGAAATACGTGAAGGGCTCATCCATCTCCTCCGTGTCAACTCGGTCGCGTGCTGGTGAAAGGGTTTGACTTTTCCATTTACACAACGAATTACATCCATTCTCACCCATTTACTCGCAATTCATACGGCTTTTCCTGTTTTGTCGTCATCTCCATCAGTTTTTGCGTAGAGTCAGTCGCAGTGCCAAAATCTCGTGGGAATTCCCTTCGAACTTTTTAATCTCCGAACTCAAATCCGAAAGGATAGAAATAGAGACACTGAATTCTGTTTAGTATTCTTTTATTCAATACAGTTAGGATTTTAGATCACATTTACTTACACATTAAGAATATTTTCTTCACGTCTAAAGCTGCGTGAACTTAACTTTGTTATCACTCAAAGGGGAAAATCCCTTCTTAATGTCTAACTTAAATACGAAAGCGTTAGTTACAGTACAGTTTTCTAAATTCTGTTGATTTAGCGCGAGACCCTTCAGCACAGAGTCTCCTTTTATCATAAAGTACCTTAGAACTACGTGGATGACTCAAATACAAATAGTAAAATGCTCTGAATTACGATTAACGCCAACTGTGAGCGGCGATGTTGTTAAAAGGCAGACTTACAATGGGCGTGTAAATTAATAAAATGGTTAATAAGTTAAAATGGGTGGGTTTGGTTTAATAGGAGCGGTCGTGTGAGATCAGTTAGTGATTTGAACGAACCTATAAAAGTTAATTTGTCTTTAAAACACAGGCTTAGTTGCCGTGTGGGGAAAATATTTGTACCACCACCTACTCTGTCTGTGGATCATTTAGTCAGTCAAAAACACGCGTTATTCAATATATTCCTCACAAAAATATACCTTTCCTCACTCCCACTTAAGCACACATATACTACGAAATGCAGCAACACTTGCTAATTAGTAAAATAGACTTGTAAAACTAGGAAAAGGTATTTCCACATAGCAGCTCTTGGGATTTAGCGAGTTCATTAACTCAATTTATTTAAAATTTACTCTTCTGGAACTACTTTTAGAACCAATAGAAATGTGAGAGTAAATGAAGATGAAGAGCAACCGCAAGGATTTCTTCTGGACGGTTTTCTACATGCTTTTTCTAATTACTTCTTAGACCTTAACAAGTTGTAGACAATAACTGGGAAACCTCACAAATCAAGAAGTGATTGCTACACATAAAGAAGGTGGAATTATGGAAGTATGTCTTGAAATGTAAAACCCTGAGTGATTAACATGGAATCCTCGTAAAGGAGTTGAGATATGAACTCGTAATGATAAACCGCAACAATGCTGCACCTTATTTTGTAACAAGAAAGCGTAGAATCCATAAAGTGTGCTGGATGTTAGAAGTGGGTATGATTATTAGGTTTGTAAAGTTGACTTATGTTCCTCCGAGTCCACCCACATTTAATCTAATTAGATTAGCTGCATCGTCAATCGAGGTTGGAGAGGAGGATGTGAAGCTCACGGAAAGTATGACCGATCTTCCCCTGCAGCGTTTGGCGTTTTAGAGTGAAGTTCCGTATCCCCACCAAATGCCGGTAGCACTCCATACTCTTGTTGTACCTGCACAAACACATCAAATTATTATTGATCTCATCTATTAATCCCATTCACTCTCATTAGCATCTCAATCCCAAGGAAATAAAATCGAAAGATCTTCTTGAGTAGTTGAGTAACCCAATTCTTGTAAGCGAGGAATTCATGAATGGATAGATGGAACAGGTTGGACAAATCCTATTACACTTGGATCCTTTCTCATCGTAAGTACATTACGAGTCCATTAAAGTAAACATAAAAGGGATCAGTTGCAAACACGATTTCCATTAAGTTGATGGGAGTAGCGTGGGAGAGGATTATGCAGGTAAATCTTCTTTTAAGATTTCCCATTGAGTTGAAGAGAGTAATGTGATAAAGAAAAATACAGTTGCATGATAATGAGGAATAGATGGTGGCACAAAGCGCTGAGCTAAACCTTTGCGTCTCCTTCATTCATGAGAGAGGAGACATTAGTTTAGCATTTAACTAACTAAACGTCTCTCACTCCTCATCCATGACACAAAGTGGGACCGACCCGGTGACAAAAAAGCTTCTCGCCTTTCAAGAAGGTTTTCTTCTAATCTTTAGTTCTTTAGTGAGCAAAATAGAGAGACGACAAAGTTTTAGTCTGCAGAGACCTATACAGATTAGCCACTTAAGAAAACATAAAAGTTTTTTATCTGATTGCCCTCTTCTGCTTCGTCTACTGCAATCCATCTCAGCTATTCTAACCTTACCCACTCTCCATTCCAACACATACTTTCTTACTACCACTACTTCCGTGCGATCTGTCTTTTTATTGATATTGACAGCCCAGGGAGATAAGGACGCCTCATGTAATCTTCAGTTTGTTCTTATTTCAAGCTTTTTAGCGGAGGAAAACTCTTCGTAATGCCGAAAGGGATAAGCTGCAATATAATAAGGCTCATTCCGAATCCGTTATGCTTTCCTCTTATCGATTAGCCTACCATTCATTGTTCACGACAATCTCGCTTGGATTCACCTTTAGCTTCCGCACTATTCTATTTCATAGCCAAGTTTTCGTAGCTTCACTTGGAAATAGATACCCAACGTCGTTGCATGTTGTAAAAATAGGAATAGGGAATTTCCAACCACACTTTCCTGTTTGTCCGTACCCATAATTCTTGGAGTAGTTATTATCATAAATTATGGGGCGAAATGTATTCTACAAAACAGAAAACCTCATCCGCCAGACTCACCTTTCTTCCCTGGAGATATCCACACCAACAGTTTGGATTGGACTCTCGATATTCGTTTTAATGACTGACGCAAAATTCTTCATTATCAGTCGCAATGCGCTGCATCCGGTATTCATGTATCTAAAACAAAACAAATATGTTTATTAGTACACAAGTTTAGAGGGCCAAGAGGGCATGGAGCAGGGGCAAGGAAATGCGCTTAAGTAAATTAGGCAATCAATGTTGATCTAGGAATGAATGCTATAATCTTGGGATATTCTACTTAAACCGAGATTAGTCAACTCATGCAGAACATCTCCTTAATGTGTTTTCATATTCCTATGTTGTGAGGTATAAGAGGATTGGAGTTCTAATCGTTTATCTTCCTTCTGAGTTGTTGCTTTCTAGTAATATGAAACTCCATCAATATTGATTCAACGAAGATCTCTTTTTCGTCAGATGAAATCTCGCAATTCAGTTCTCCCCTCGTCTTCCAAAGGAACGAAACAGAAAGCTTTTTAGCAATTGATCGACCCTTCCTTTATAGGCTGGCGTAAAAGAGAACAAAGCGCATACAAACACACTCGTTCGTTTTACGGGGTAGCTAACAGACGATGCTACTGCCTGAATGATACATTAGGCAATGCTCATCAGTATCAGAGAACAATAAAAATACTACATGGGTTAGATTTCCATCCGTTGCATTTAGAGAAGCCATTCCAGCTTTGCTTAATGCAATTGCTAGACTAGAGAGATCGGATTTCGAGTTGCAGGGAAGTCTATAAATAGGGGCAAGATGGAAGATTGTGAGTGACATTTGTATGAGATGCGTATGGAAGTGGTGCTGGAGGATAAATGAGGAATGATTGTTCAGTGAAGAGGACAACCCTCGTAGATGGAATAATTAGATAAGTTGTGATTGACATGAAGGGTTGGGCTAGCACACACTTATTTTGGGTGATCTGACAGGGTGGGCGGCCTTCCCGGACCAAACAGCCCTGCACTTCCTCTGGGTTTAAACACCAATGACATCATACTAACGAGATCATCCTCTTGTCGAGGGGAACCTTGGGCACTCGCATCAAGGGACCAAGTCATCCCTAGAATCCCTACTGTCTGTCCGTTACACTTCTTCCTTACCATCTCATCCTAAACCTACTCCTAAGCATCATCATCATCCCATATGAGCTTATTTTATTCCGGAATTATTTGGTGAACGAAAGTTATGAATTTTTGGACATGGATATGTGTTGAGGAACAAGAATGGGTCATAAATTGAAAAGGGTAGTGTTTGTAACAGACACGATTTCTGGAAGGCTGGAACGGAAGTTGTTAACATGAAAGAGTTGATTTGAAAACACTAAAAAGAAGTACTAATTACGGAGGAGTGAATTATGTTAATTTAGCAGGAAGTGGGAGGTTTGTGGAGGCACTGGAGATGTCAGGGAATTTATCGTGCTCATGTCATGATCAATATGACTCAGGTCTCTACCAACTCATTCACAATTAAATACTACAAATCTTTCGACTGATCTTAGAAGTAAAAAGTCAATAATCCGCAGGGTCTGATGAGAAGCAGTTCGATACACTTCAATCTTGTGTACCTCAAAGGATTGATGATGTATTTCCAACGTGTGTGTATTAGATTGAGTTGGTTTATATCTTGATGAAGTAATTTAGAGCAACAACCTCCTAGCAGAAAAAATGAAAAAGAGATCCTCTAAAATTAGAAAAACACCCACTGCCTTCCAGAAGGATTATGAGTAATGTCTTATTTCATCCCCTCTACCCTTTCCCATTCTAGGAAAATTGAGTCGTAAAAGAGTATTTGGTATCAGAGGATACAATTAACAAGTAATTACAAAAATAGTTCCGACTCCGGTAATCTCTCTTCCCCTTTTCAGCTAACTTCCTTTTCGTCCATTAAAACAAAACTAAACCTTCCAACCCACAACAACTTATTACTGTTGAATGATCTTGATCGGTAAGGTGCATTGCTTTCTATTTATGAGGGAGAACTTTCTCATCTTGTCACTGTATAATTTTAAGGAGGGAGTATTACAAGTAAATGGTGTCACCCTCGATAAAAATGAAGTACATAATTTTAGGAGAAGATGTATAGTTGCTTGCTTGTTAATAGGGTTTAATAGAACTTACGCTTCGTATCTGCTTTGAAGAAGTTGCAAAATTGAGGGAAGGAGGCCGACACAAAGATCCAAGTTCCAAATCGATCTGTAAAGAAATACGAGTCTTGAGAAAATTCATAACGAATCAATTATTGTTTTCATCTTCAGTCAACATTGTGAGAATCAAAATCACAGAAAGAAGAATCATGTGTGTGTGTGGTTTGTCGGCTTTATGAAGATTGATAAGAAATCAGTGAAAATCCAAGGAAATCTCCTTAATTGGTCACATCTGATCAACCTGGTCGTAATAATTTACTTGGAAGAAAATGCAATCACGCAGGTGTGTGTATGTGACTTGAAAGAAGTTTTGGTTCTTAGACTTGTCTTTACAGTGTTTTCTTAGCAGGTGGCAAAGGCTGAGCTTGTCATTTAGACTGTAACAACAAACATAATTTCCTCATAAAACGAGCATCAATAACTGAGTATCCTTACTCTTCCCTCGCATACGTAACAAGTTAATCCCTTTCAACCCTACGTCTTTCTTACTCTCTCTTGATTTTCCAGTAGTTCTCGTAATTGTATTGTAAACTGTCAGCCACTTACTAAACTAGGCACTAAACTCATTTTTTATAACCCGACCTTTCTTTCGTCCTTTCCGATTTTCCTTGGGTTTACACCAGATACGAACACGAATGCTCAATCACAAGCAACGAGTTATTGAAAATTCGTCAACACATGTAGGAATTGATGTCTTTACAAAGCAGTATTTAAAACTACACTTATGACCTTTGGTCAGTTTGGAGTACTTTAGAGTGTTTGGAGTGGTAAATCACATTTATAAAGAACGGGATACGAAGTAGGTAGCTATGCCTTGCCTGTAGTGATTACTTAATTTTTGGAAAGAAGTCCCCAAATCAGCTCAATGTATATTAGAGTTTAAATTGTAAATTAATTAATTAATTTACCCTTGTTCTCATGAAAGATGAGTAATATAAGAGTTTAAATTAACGAGTCTTATAGAGGCTTCCCATCAAGGAACTGCATATACAGTTCTTTGCTTGCCACATTGCCACTTGCTGCTAGGCTTGAAATGAGTAGATATCTTGAGATCAAAGAATACAATGATGTTAACTTACGGTCTATGTGTCAAGACGCTGAGAAGGTCTACTATGACAGTGTCATCATTTAAGCTGACTGCATAATCCAAGGCCGTCTGGAATGATAACAGCGTTGTTAACAAAGTCTGGATTGTTTAATGAAATTGAATGATGATTAAAATATTTCAGATATGATGTACCTTAACGTCTTTGCTCTGCCAAATTGAAAATGTGTCTCTGAGGTTTCTTTGTCTCACAGCCATGACTCTCATAAGCGGCTGATGTTCCTTATTAAGATTGGAGATGACATCTAATTCAGACATGTCCATTTGCATACCACCGTGAAAGCCCATAGCACTCTTCTTCTACACAACAATCAACCATGATTAGTAAAACTTGGTTTTCTATTACAAAATATGATAAATTGCAGAAAATTACAGGAAGGAAATCATCGATAGCCAGTCCAGTAGGCCTATCGATAGGCATTGGCACAATGTCATCCTCCGGTTGAGTCTTAGAGGAGTAGTGGTTGTTGAAATCAGTCTTCTTCTGGAAGTAATCTGCACTGTTACTTCCTACATTCTCACGTGGGGTAGGCACAGCTTTGGGCATGGGTTTGACTTGACACTGAGCAAGAGGCCTTTCCGGACTTCGAGGAAGGGGCTGCAGAGGTGCAGGTTGGGCATGTGAGTAACTCTGTTGTACATAAAGCTTATCACGACTCGGAGGTTGAGGTGGTTGCTGAATATCTCCTTTGGAGGGCGACATCATCACATTCGTCTCAGACTGACCGTTCTTGACTTGATCCCTCCGAGAACTGAGCAAACAGTAAAATGACATTATTCATCTTGCCAAACATCTACATTTTAAAGCAGTTTCACGGTATATTTATATACCTATACGGTATCTGAGAATAGAGAGAGTCTCCACACGAGGACTTGTTGGTGTCAGTACTACGACCAGAGTACGGACCACTGGAGTCGTCAGATAATGAGCTCTGCCTACTTGAAAGATATTCAGGGCTTCTGGATCGAGTGCTTAGAGTTGAACCCACTCCTCCGCCAAGATGACTTTGAATGAGCTGACCAGGAACAAAGTTAGGCACACTAGAACGTCTTGGTGATGTGTCAGGAGTTCGATGTTTCGTGGGATGAGGTGGTCGACTTGTGACATATCTGAACTTAGTCGGAGGTCGACCATTGACCATCGTTTCTGAGCGAGGAGACGTCGACTCAATGGAGGTTGAAATGGTTGGTTCTAATGACACAAGATTATTAGATTAGATAAGCTGTTTGACACACAATGATATTATTTCGAGGAAGTGACCATATTAGTCCGCAATGCTCTACTTACCTTCTTCTGGAGGCGGATAAAATTCCTCTGGGGGTGGCGTTCGTGCAACTGTAACGATTGAATACACAGATACATAAATAAAAGATCTGAAAAAACTAAACAAGAAATATTATCGCACTTACGATCTCTATGTGGTCGAAAGGCTTCGCGGAAATTATTGCTGACATATGGCACATTGGATTCATCCTCAGGATCAGTTGGTAGACTATCAGACTCTTCGCTTGCTTTCATAGCACTCCTGTCATGTCAAACAAATCAAACTCAATGAATGACTCAGCTCTGTCTTTTTTTTCTTGGATGATTCTTATTGTCAAGATCTCAAAGGTTGACAATAAGATTCTTGAGCCAAAAAAAATTAGCTCAAAAGGTTTTCTGCAGCATTTAACTTACAGTGACTCTGCAAATTCATCCGACCGTTCCTTGTTGAAACTCTTCCTCAAAGAATGTCCAGAGCTGAGGGCAGCTCGTACATGCTTAGAATTGCCTATAGGGTGGACTCGTCGGAGATCAACGATAAAGATGGCTACGTTGGTCATTTGCATGGACACTCCAACCTGCAAAAATGTATTCATCACGTTTTATTGAATTCTCCAAGGAATCTCATCATCAAGTCTTATAAGTATATTAATTATGCGTGTTAATTAGTACGAAAAAAGTTACCAGTTGCTCATGAGAAACGACTATGTCTTGGATCTTGGACCACGTCGTGGGCACTGAGTCGTGACATTCGAGTGGCTCCCAGCCATGAACACGGAGAGTCTCCTGGGAGGCAGCGAATAAGCAGTCCCCATTTGGATGAAAAGTTATACATCTAAAAAAAAGGAGAAGACGATGAGCATTTGGCAACCATCATCATCACAAAACACAGCAAAGTATGGTGTTTACGCCACAACCTCAGCATTATGCATGAAAAGCGTAACGAATTCACTCTTCATGGATGCATATCAAACAATTAAGGATTAAACGAAGATTCACGTACTTAACAGGCGGTACATCCGCTAAGCTTGACGAGAGTTGAGAGAAGGATTCGAGTTCCCAAAACTTAACAGTCCTGTCCAAGCTCCCTGATGCTAAAAGAAACTCGTGGGGATGAAACTCAACATCGGTAACGGGTCCTCTGTGATCTGAAAATTCAGTGAGGACCTTCCCAACTCTGATGTCCCAAACCTGTGAAAAGAAGCAAGTTTGAATAATCCTCATTCAACAATGTGAAGATGATTTTCTCAAAATTGTGGGGACAGGACAAAAGGATTAAGTTCTAATTGTCATTATTTTAAGTTAATCATTATTTTAAGTTCTAATTGTTCCACCCAACAACTGAAGTGATAAAAGTTCAAGAGGACAATAAGTGGAACACGATGATGACTTGTTGTCCTCAAGTAAAATGATAATAATTGGTGGGTGAACTGCAAACCCATTGACTGAGATGTCTCACCTTCACGTAATTGTCTTCTCCCCCGGAAGCTATCCACTGACCATCGGGACTAAATTTGAGACTGTTCACAGTGCCGTTATGACCTTTGTATCCGAAAATGCAGCCTTTTTTCCGGATGTCCCATAGCTGTAATCAACAAGTAATCATCTTTATTGTATCATG
>JAQGAB010002252.1:0-12676 GCA_034696565.1 Isotomurus graminis
GAAGCGCTTTGTATTCTCAGTAAGTTGTGTTACAAAACAAAGTTTACAAGGTTACCATTCTATCGTGATTCCCCCCACTATGTTGTAGTATTCTAACATTACATACAACAATACTTATAATAACTTTACATTTTTAATTCTACGTAACAGTACTAGTCTGACAAATAAAAATCTATTCTTACCTCCTAAATTATTGATCCAGTACAAAATAAACTTCAAACTATTCACTTTTAAACACTTGTATACCTCCTAAACCATCGATCTCCCGGAAAACACTTTCACCGGCCCTTGCACTCTTTTACAGATTACTGGTAGTACCAGTTTTATTAAATTTGCTCAAATTCGTATGAATTACACATTTCCCACAGGAGCGTCTCTCTGTACACTGAGCGAGAGATGCATGGATGGAGATCACTTTGCACACTAACTTGTGTCTCATTTAAAATTCAAAGACTTTCATACAAGATATACATGAGAACCTTTCATACATGCATAATGCATTTGGTATCGAGCTCCACGAACCAACACCATATCTTGTGGATTTCATATCCAATCTACATCCTCACAACATTGAATTCCTTTCCATTCCTTGCTTGTATCCACAATCTATATGTGTGTACTTCTTAGATAGCATATGTGCTGCGGTTGACCACTTCTTATATGCGTGTATACTCTTTCCACCTTACTTCTTCTGAGCTGCGTTGTGTTGGCGGATTTAAGATTACCTGAAGAGACATACAACAGCTTTGCATTTGCACTACACTGCCCACAGCAACAACCAACTCAATTTGCCCCTTAGCAGCTTACAGGTAGGAATGTAATTATACTTTTATACTTACCTATAATTCGACTTGGTTCTCTTAGCTTGGCTTCACGAAGATCATCTTACATTTATGGTTGTGGTTGAAGAAAGGTATACCAAACTACTCTTTTTATCTGGTCTCTCAAGTGCTTGAGATTTGAGCTGAAAGAATGTAATGAACCAGGCACTATTATCATTACCTCTAGAGTGATATTAGTATTGCTTACAATACTCAAACAATGACAACGCTTTGCTTTGGGCTGTAGCCAAATTGTAAATACCTGACTTGTATTGTTAGAATGAGCTCTAATGCTGCAGCAGCTGACTTAATACTTCTTGTTGAAAACTCTGCGTAATTTTGTAGACAATTTTTGTTACACTGTAAGCTCTGCTGTGAGATTAGAATAAAGGATTATAACATCTCCTAGAGCTGTAACCTTTGGCTCGACAATTCGACATCATGATTGTGCTTAATATCATTGTGACAGAGAATTTAAAGCCGTTAAAGCATACCTTCAATACAATGGCTTTTATGCCAGGCAAGCGAGTTATTAAGGTTTTTAACTTGCAAGGCTAGAGAATTAACACAAAGACCTTTTAAAATTCGAAATGAACCTCAGGATTTTGGCACAAGTTTTGAACCCTCGAAGGTAAACATTTCTAATTAAAGTTCCTCACGCGGAAAATAAACTGAAAAACAAGTGAATTAAGGACATGCAAGATACTGCATGATTAATTAATTAAACACAAATTACCCAAAATGAATAACCAAAATGAGAACAATCGTAATTGATCTGATTGAATTCAATCAATAATCGGCAATTAGAATTGTAGTCGGCAAATGAAAATGTCCACTTTGCTATGCTTTTATAAAAACTGAACAAAAGTTTTCATTAAAATGCAGTAAGCTGTAATATTTTACACATGCCATATGCAGTGATTATTTTCCATGTGAATTCATTCTCGTTTACCTCAAGTCTATGTTGTCTTAAGCTCTTTAATTTTAATGTCATTGCTATACAGTCCTCAACGAACCCATATAGTGTTATGTAGAACAGCTCGTGTATGAATGAATGATTGAAAATGAAAAACTTATCACGCCTTGTTTGTCAGCTAATGTAGTTTGTCTCTGCTTACTAATGGTGTTCGTATTTTCCCCTTCACACAATCGAAACAAAAGTTGAATGATCTAAACAAGGCTTTATACATGGTACAAACATATGCCAGAGTTGTTAATGAAATTCGATTGTCCGAAATTGGCACCTTGGTCAGTTAGGTTGTAGCAAGCGACCACATCCTTCTCAAGATATCCGGTTTTACCATAATTTTCTGTTGCGATCAGTTATCCTACGGTTGTTTCATCCTAGGTCCAATACGTTTACAAGCAAAACAATTATTCAAATGGTTGTTTTGTGAAAACCGTCTTGTTTTAGTTCCCGAAAGCGCACTGTTGACTGCGCAATAATAAATCATTGACAAGCCTTGTTTTTCAAGACATTATATTTGGTTAAGTTAGTTACCCCATAATTAAGGTAAAAACTTTGATAACTGTAGTTGTACTGGTGACTGGTAATTATTGTTACTAGTAATTCATCTAACAAACTTGGTTTCATGTAGTAAACAATCAATTCCTTTTAAGCGTTCTTGATATAATAATTATTAAATACATGTGTTCAAGACCGTCTTATCTTTATCTCCAAAGTACATGAGGGTCTACAACCACCAAAGTGGCAGACACCATCGATGAAACATTGGAGGTTCGGCTAGACACACACAGACAAGCACTTGCCATCAGAATTACAATTAAACCTTTTGATTCAGAGACAATAGAATTGTTAACTGTACCTACAAATTCAGTGTACGCATTATTTTCTTTCCACTATCCAAAGAATTCCATTCATTTCAACCACCACTTACGTTGATTAAAAACATCACAGATGCCAAGTGCCAAGCAGCCAGTTATATTACACTTATCTCCGTGTAAATAACTCTAAAGGGAATAAATTGAAGTAAACAATTCTCTAACTGGTACGATCGATATCGTCAATGTCAAAGTCTTAGTCATTAAGCCAGAGACATATCTCTACTGTTTCACTTGGTTAAGTTTCATTGAAGTCCTTTGTCTCTCCTGAAACACGGGAAAAAACTGACATTGACATCTGCAAAGAGAGTATTATTACTCAAAGTAGAAGTATATTTGGTGGTTCTATGGTATAATGCCGTTTAAAACGCTGCACCAGGTCCATTGAGCAGGAAATATCAGAAGAACCGGACAAAAAATAGGTGTGAGGGAATCTACAAAGCAATTCGTGTGTATCGAATTTTTGCATATTGTTTCCTGGCACGTACAACGTACTAGTAAACAGATATATGTATTTATTACGTATGCAGGTAAACTCCACAGGACTCTTGCTCTACATACACAAGTTCCTGTTGAGTGACATTTGCATGACAAGATCTATGAAAAAGACACCCAATGAAAATATATACATGCCGTGTGTTAATGATTGGAGTTGGAAGTACAGATGAAAACATTGATCGCGTTTCCTTTCCGCATCAGTTCACGCCTGACTTGCATTCATCCCACAGGTCTTCAGTCGACATGCCATTGTAGCTTGATTAGAAAAATTTACCAGGCATTGCAGAATTAAGATTGCTGAATCAAATAGATTTCTGAGTCCAGTCTGAAACCAGTCTGGCCTGAGCAAGTTAGTTGTATTGGTTACTTTTGTACTTAGTTCCATGCATTAATACTGATCACTAGTAGCATGAAATGATTTATATACCTTGCTAATAGGCTCCAGGAGGCTCACCTTGTGTGCCTAATTTGAACCAAAACTGGAGAACCCAAAGCCATATTGGATTTCAAAAGAAAGAACGCGTGGAAATGGGATGCCTTCATTTGCAGCAATTAGTTGAACCTCACTTAAACGTTGCAATCTTGTGCGGTCACTGGACAGTATTGTTTTTTCTTTTTGTAATATTATACACTTTGGACAGACAGAGAATCAGTCATTTAAGAGTTACTGCCAACTGACAGCGTCTCAAAAGAAATATAAATGATTTTGTACTTTCATTGCACTATAGTTTAAGAAACAATGCTGAGAGCGAATTGTTAGACCCGTGCCTACCTGTGCCTGCAGACAAATTAATTTTGGAAAAAATCTCCAACGTGAACCCAGAGATTTTCACAAGAAGTAATGGTAGTGAGTCCCCTGCAATATCCTCGTGATGTTTGAAGCTTTGTCACTTTTCGTATCATTCAAATAAAATGTTTGCTATGAAATCCGTACGGAAACGAGATATTCAGTGCACACAGCCTTCAAGAAAGATTCCAGGGATCCGTCTCGAAATTGAAATCCTCCAGCTTCCATTATTCTTTGAGTGGAAGTGCCAAGGGTAAAATAAACAAGAAAAATTGAGAAGACTATCATCTATTTCCCTGACCATGAGTGAATTTACACAGGATGATTGAATTACTTGATGCACCTCCACCCACGTTATACAAATGGTGCAACCGGTAACCATGAAAGAACCACGGTGCTGTCTTCTATATTCTGTTTTGCTGTTTCTCTTGTCTATTACATAAGTAATGAGCTCAATCCACACAGAGAAATAATGTTGGTGAACTGAACAGGACGAGCCCCAAGGGTTTCAAGTATATGAAAGGTTTGTTAGAACCTGAGTGTAGTGAGAATACTCGAGAAGCTTAGAGGCCTGAGGATAAATTTTGTACAATCGGCATGGATCTTTTCCTACTCACAGAGCTTTCACCACTTTTACTCGGATTCGCTTGCTTTCGTTTGCTCGTTTGCTTTTCCATTCACCTCAAAGCATTTCTAGAGATAGTCAACAGTAATCGGTCTGGAGATCAAATTCTATTTTGTACCTTATCTGCGCTTTGATTCGCTTTCAATTTAAAACGACTCAGAAGGATGCATTCATGCAATCTATACAAAAATGCTTGCAATCATGTAGCCTGGTTTTTGGCTGCTTTTAATCAACACTATCTTCTTCGTATGGAAAATAACTCAACTTGGACGTCCATGTTTGCAGAAGCAGGTGTCCAACTAACTACGTGATACATTATCGCCTGTAATTTCAGCTTCGAACTCATTATAACAAAAATCAACATACATGCAATTAGAAAATCATGAATTCATAAATATTTCTGACGAATTAAAACAGGTCATGGGGGTCATAGAATATTTATGGTTAACTTCTTTCAGTACGATTATGTCTACGCTATACATATCATATAGAGGCACAAGAATGGTTAGAAGCAAAGCATTCAAAGAATTCCACAAGGTGAAAGAGGTTGAAACGTTGAAATTGGTTTGGTTGGAGCGCCGGGAATTGTGTAACCCTTCACTTGAAACAGAGTTACTGTCAGCTAGGAACACGAACACCAAAATCTTTAAAAAAAAACCTGGCACGCGGAAAGTACAGAAAGGATGTGAGGCTTTCTTTACTATAAACTAGTAACTTTTAACTTTTTGTACGGTCTCTTTGAAAATGTGGATAGTAGAGTACCGGTAGACTGACACTTAGGTGGCTGTGTTTCGTATCGCAAAGATATCGAAAAAGTAGTTTTTCACATCTTACATGAGTTTCAGGTTAGACGTTGGATGGAAAGTCAAGGAAAACTCGGTTATAGATTTTCCGTAAAAGTGCCATCACTCATGGGTTCACTTCTTTCCATGTTGAGTAAAGGCACAACTTTCTTTTTATTCAATACCTCCATATGCATCTTACACCTTTTTTAAAGTGATGTATTCCATTCCCTACTGTACTCCCTTGCCAGACCTTTTATAAAATACCCGTCCAATGAATACCGAACTCTTAAAGTAAAATAGTGAGTTTAGAAGGAACATGAGTGGAAATAGGAACTAAAAGGTAAAAAGGACGGGTTGAAGTTTTATTTTTTATATCGTTAATCCTTCATCCTGATCCACCTTGACTTGTTCAGTAACCTCAACATATTTGCATCATCAAGAGTGCTCTTTGGTATCTGCTGGGCGATAGGCTATGCCCTGTGTTATTATGCGCTCCATTGTACTGTTTTAATGTCCAACTACTTTCTCCAATGTGAGATACGGATCAAACGCCACAAGAAGTCAAGTTGCTTGAGTAAAGTGGCAATTCCCAACCCTATATTATTCAAAGTCGTTTACTCTCAAGTAGTAAAAAGAAATACATGCGCCAGTATCCTATTCCATTTGCAGTCTTATTACATACTTTACAGTTGGTTGCGAAAGAGTACTCAATTTTTTTATTACAACAGAGTTAGGAGGACATTCACTCGTCCGGCGTGACATTGTTGGCTAAAGGATAACAAAGACAGACGACTTTCTCCATATTATTTGTGTTCACGTTAACTATCTACGATCTGCTGTGTCCTAAATATTATGTAATATGTAAAAGAAATAAAATCCAAAACATGGTTGTAGCAAATAAATATGACCACCTTGTGTCGTTTGGCACTAAAGGGTTGTATGACCTATGACCTAGGCTAGTACAAACGACAAGTAATAAATGAATGTGTGGACTAGGCACGGGAGCTCTTAGTGTGTGCGACTGCTCGCGTTTATTCCCCAACTACTACTGGCCTGCCGCCACTCGTAGACACACATACTAACCTACAACACATCCCCCTTTTATAGATATTTACATATTCATTTATATGAAAACTGCTCGACCGGGCGAACAATCCTTCCGTAGCGTGTTCTGTACGGCTGCTGTCGCTCTGCTCCACGATGGTCCTCTTGATGTTGTTGTACCGCTTGTGGTTCTTCTACTTCGTTGAAATCTACCTCGATGTCCGTACTAGGATCTTCTCGACGATGACCTCGGATCAGATGAAACGTGTTTCGTCTGAACTGTCCCCTTGGAGTGTCCACGATGTATGATCTCGGACTGCCATGCTGCCTTACGATGGTTCCCCAGGTTCTCAGATCCTTCACCCACACGACATCACCAGGTGACAGGTCTTCTTTTGCCTTCACTCCATGATGCTTGTCGTAAGAAGCCTTCTGCTTCTTCCTGCGTCCTTCTTCCCTTTCTTTCAAATAAGTCTGGTCCACGAGTTCTGGCACCAACTTCTTAGGGTTCATCGGCAGCGTCGTTCTCAGTCTACGTCCCATGAGTAATTCTGCAGGACTGTAGCCGTTTTCTAGTGGAGTAGCTCTATACTCCAGTAAAGCCTTGTACGGATCCCCATTCTTCTTGATGAGCGTCTTAACCGTCTTCACTGCTGACTCCGCAAATCCGTTGCTTTGCGGGTATCTTGGACTGGACGTACGATGAATGAATCCGTACTCCTTTGCGAACTGTCGGAATTCAGAAGTCTCTAGCTCCTTAAATTGGGATCCGCAATCGCTCCGCACTTCCTCCGGAACGCCATGTCGCGCGAAGAAGGACTGACACCGGTTAATCACTGCAGCGGCTGTCAGCTTACTCAATTCGGTCACTTCAGGGTACCGAGAGTAAAAATCCATAACTACCAAATACCACTTGCCTTCCAACTTAAACAGGTCAAGTCCCACTTTCTGCCAGGGTCTTTCCGGAAACTCTGATGGAAGCAATGGTTCGTGTTTGTCATTGCGTTCTTGTACACAAACCGGGCATCTTCGGATCATTTCTGCAATTTGCTCAGAAATACCGGGCCACCACACAGCTTCTCTTGCTCGTGCACGGCACTTGACGATCCCCATATGGCCTGAGTGAATCCGTCCTAGGATTTCTTCTCGCATCTTGGCCGGAATAACTAGACGCGAACCTCGCATGAGCATTCCGTCTTGTACTGTCAGTTCGTCTCTAACTGACCAGTACTTTTGACACACTGGGTCAATTTTCTTCTTGTCTGGCCAGCCTGTAACACTGTACGCTGCCAGCTGTTGTATGACACCGTCTTCTTGTTGATGTCTCCAAATCTCCCCAAGTCTCTCATCACTTGCTGAGATATTGGCCAGCACATAACTAACTTGCGCTGCCACGTCCGCTGATTCTTCGCTGTCTCCAACTTCATCCAACGGCGCTCGAGATAAGGCATCAGCTGTAATTAGCTGCTTGCCTGGAATGTACTGTACATCGTACGAATACCTCATGAGTTTCATCCTGAATCTCTGGAGTCTTGGACTAAGATCATCTAACTCCTTAGTAGCCAATATCTGCAATAATGGCTTGTGGTCCGTCTCGATGACGAAGTGTCGACCCGTTACAAAATCTTGAAAACGGTCACACGCCCACAAACTCGCTAGCGCTTCCTTCTCAATTTGTGCATACCTCTTCTCGCTACTTGACAGCGATCTTGACGCGTATGCCACAGGTCTGAATTGTCCCTCTTTATCCTTCTGTAGGAGAACGGCACCCAATCCATACGATGAAGCGTCTGCGGAGATTTTAGTATCCTTCCTCACGTCGTACAGAGCGAGAACAGGTTCTGATGAGAGGATCTTCTTAATCTTCTCAAATGCAGCTGCGTGTTGATTGTCCCAGCGGAAGTCAACGTCGTCTCTTAGCAGCTCATTCAGTGGTTGTACCACATCGGAGAGTTGTGGAACGAACCGACCAACATAATTGATCATGCCCAGAATGCGTCGTACATCTGGCACTGAAGCTGGAGCTGGCATCGTCATGATAGCCTCCACTTTCGTTGGGTCCGGTCTCACACCATTTTCGTCCACAATGTGTCCCAAAAACTTCACTTGTGTCAGTCCGAACTGACACTTCTTCGGGCACAGCGTCACACCAGCAACTTCGAGTCTTCTAAGTACTTCTCTGAGTCTTTTGTCATGCTCCGCTGCTGTTGACCCATACACGAGTATATCATCTATGTGGACAGTCACACCAGGTATTCCTTCGAGTATCTGTGTGATCCTTTTCTGGAAATGCTCTGGAGCTGAAGTTATTCCCATGGGCAGTCTTCTGAACATGAATCTACCAAACGGAGTGATGAACGTCGTTAGTTGCATTGACTCCTCCGCTAATGTGATTTGGTAAAAACCACTGTTGGCGTCCAGCTTAGAAAACATCTTCGCTCCACCAAGTTGACCCAATGTGTGCTCAACAACAGGCATCGGATGAAGTTCCCTCTCCACACACTTGTTCAACTTAGTTAAGTCCACGCACAATCTGATGCCTCCATTAGGTTTAGGTGCTATGACCATCGGAGCACACCAGTCTGTAGGTTCATCCACTTTGGCGATGACACCTTCTTGGACCATTTCTTCTAACTGTGTCTTCACTCTGTCCATCAGAGGTAGAGGAATTCTTCTGGGTGCCGAGGTCGCATATGGCTTTGAATCCTCCTTCAACTTGATTTTGTACGGAATGTCGATTCGACATAATCCCGTGAACAGCTTTGGAAACTCTCGCTTTGGGGTAACCTTTGAGTGTCCCGATCCAGTCCGCACCTCCAGCTGATGTGCAGGCCGACTCAGGATCTCCGAACTACTAGCTTTGACTCTGTCTAGCCGTTGCACTAGGCCTAGATCTTCACAAGCTCGAAGTCCCAACAGCGATCGATGCAATCCCCTGATTACATACACCATTTCCCAAATCTTTTTATCTTTATGTGTCATGTCTGCATGAAACATACCTACAGTCCTGAGCTCACCACCATTGGCACCGAACAGCTTCCGGTCCGCTTTCTCTAGTTTGGACTCCTTCCACTTCTTGCGAAAGATCCAGAAAGGAATGGCAGTAACATCAGCACCAGGATCCAATTTGAACTCGATTGGAACTTTTTCTATTCCCACAGTCGCAGTCCATCGTTGTTGTCGGTTTGATTTGTCCTCCAGCGTGCCCAGAAATGATGAGCCTGTCTTTTGTTCCTCTTGAACTTCATGAACAGCTTGCGACCGGCACACTTTCGCCCAGTGTCCAATCTTCTGGCAGTTGTGGCACTTTGATGCCTTGGCAGGACAATCACCGTCATGTCTTCTAGAACTCCCACACTTGTTGCAACTTGAAGTTGAGTCTGTCTTGCGGTTCTTCGGGGCATTTGTACCCCTCTGGTACTTGCTTTGACCGGCAACTCTGTCCATCTTGACTTCTTCAGCACCGGCGTTGAGATCCTGCTGCTGCTGCTTGACGGTCTCCCACTGCTTAGCTGTCTCTACTGCTTTCTTGAGTGTCAACTTGGTCATCAGCATGAGCTTCTCTGATAACTTCTTATCACGAACTCCTAGAACAACACGATCTCTCACTAGAGTTTCCCGCAGATCTGCATACTCGCAGTACTCGGACATGGTATGGAGTGTAGTCACAAACTGTTCTATTGACTCTCCTTCTTCTTGGTTCCTGGACCCGAACATTGCGCGTTCGTAGACTACATTTCTGGTACCTACGAAGTGATTGTTTAAGGCATCCATGACCGTTTTGTAAACCTTCCGATCAGCTTCACTGAGCTTGAACGAAGCGAGTACTTCATCAGCCCTCTCCCCCATTGAGTAGATCAAGGCATGCACCTGGAACTCTTCATCCTCGTCCTTCATCTTTGACAACAAGTGATAATGGTCCCAGCGCTTCTTCCATTGAGGCCAGTCTCGTGGCTCAAATGAGAATGCCGTCGGCTGAATGAATTGTAGGCGGGCTTTCTGCGCCATCTGGCAGAATGTTATAACACTAGACACTGCACGCCGTCCTTTCTTTTTGTCCACAAAAACTGCCGAAATTCACGAATTTCGACTTGTTCGACACTATTCACAGCACCGCAGCCACCATGTGTCGTTTGGCACTAAAGGGTTGTATGACCTATGACCTAGGCTAGTACAAACGACAAGTAATAAATGAATGTGTGGACTAGGCACGGGAGCTCTTAGTGTGTGCGACTGCTCGCGTTTATTCCGCAACTACTACTGGCCTGCCGCCACTCGTAGACACACATACTAACCTACAACACACACCTTGTAGTATTGATTTAGAAGGAATTGGAAACATTTAACAACTATTTTTATAATACAAGAAGGAGAACTTACTTATTTAAAATATAAATAACCGATGTTAAGTAAGTCAGTGTATCTTTTATCATCATCATTTTCAAAGTTTCAGAAATAAATATCTTTGTAAAAGAATTTTGCTTCGTTTAACTCACATCGATAGCGATGAGGAAGCACACCATGAATTGTGGAGAAAGTCGGGAAAGCTCGACTCACAACGTCGGATAAACGCATGGGTTGTAGGTACTGATGGTTTTGACTAGTCCTTCTCTATTGCCGTTCGTAATAAAGAATTCGCATAAGAAAACCCTGGACACGAATCATTCTTTCCTTCACACTGTCATCATACATTGTATCTGTCTAATGAAAGTAGCATTCAGAACTTCACATAAGTGCGGATGCAAACAACGGTCATACTTCTGGCTGAAAGTTCTACAGTAGAGGAAGTAAGGCTACTCTTGATGATAGCGAAGCAGATGGGGAAAGGCAAGGGCATCCTTACTACACTATTGAATGCCTAAAGTTTGAATAGCAATGCGCGATAGAGAAAGTCTGTCATACTTTTTACTCCTTCGGCAGAATCCATGCCCCAGCTTTTCCCTTCGTAAAGACACACGGTATGTGCACAGGACCAACTTGCTTGCTGTACTTTCTTCCATACTGCAAGAGAAACTACACAAGCCTGCTAACAACATGCAATTTCTCCTGTCTCTCCGTATAGGTCGATAAATTTCTCTTGGTGAATTCTTCCCTGTGAGTCCCATAGACTCGTGTTTCAGTCCGTTTCTGACTCCGAACACCGAACTTACTCACGAAAGGCGAGTTGTTCTTGCACCTATACTTCGTAGTGTAAATAAAGACTTAAAACGTTTACTAGTGTTTAAGCAAAAATTCTCCAATCTATAAGCATTTCGGAATTTCTTCCATTACATTTCCTAAATAAAACTAATCCATACCCCAAGTGTACATTGACTGTGGAAGTGAAAGTAAAACCCAAGTGAAAGTCGTACCATATTGACTTGTGTCAAAAATGCCCTTCTCACCATATACAAATAAGTGTTCCATCTCTGTACCTGGAAAAAGGACATATGCCTCTAAGGATTTTGGATTGCCGTTTAGTGTTTAAAATGGTTACATAAAGTGTAAGATATTAGTTTTCAAGTAGTTTTAAGGACTTTGATTGTAATCTCAAAAGAAGCTACGTAACTGTAAATTTTAACTAAATCACTGTTTAACTTATATTTCATCTATGACTCAAAGGAGAAAGAAACCTCGTCCGAAATCAACACATATCTGAATGCTTGTAGGATTAAGGGTCAATTAAGTAATGCCGTTAAGGACTCAGGGCTTTATAATTAGGAAAAATTAGTGCATTACGCAAAGAGTTGGATTCGGGAAGTGATTGCGATCGGCACTCATCACTCAGTGACACAGGAGTGAGTGATCAATCTGGTTTGTATTGTTTCGCAAATTCCAAGAAAAAGGAAGAAGGATCCACATCAAGTAAATTCAGCTGGACAGGAACAAACTTCTTTAACAATCCTTCAGCCTCGGGTGAAAGTTCTGTTGAGGGTCTGTCGTATCCCAAGATGGTTGAGACGGGAAACAGTGGCACCAATGGCTCTGAGGATATTCTCAGTGGTAAATTACACATTTGTTTATACGCTTTCATTGTGACATTCACCATGTATAACTATGCAATCACTCCAATTTTGAATTCGGAAACGAGTCTTTTATTGAGTTAAAAACATTCAAAATTACAGAGAACTGAGAACTCCGCAATCATAGTTGGTGTAGTCTTTTTCAAATTTGGCCTTAAAATTTGAAGGTTAAACATTGACAATTGTTGAAAATTAATGCCTTCAAAATAACAGCAATTACCACTGCATTAGGAAATATTCAGAGAAGGTTGAAAAACGAAGTTTAAAATGAA
>JAQGAB010002253.1:0-12669 GCA_034696565.1 Isotomurus graminis
TAATCAATAGTATCAATGCTTAGTAGTAGCAAGGATCATTACAACATTAACTCGGTCAGTGTGATAAGAAACACATTGAAGGCTTAAACAAGTAACGTATCTGCACTTGTAAAGATAAATTGGATAGATAGAAGCTACTGTGGAAATGCTACCCAGTTAAGTATTGGTAGTTTTCTGTCAGTGTTTTTGTAAGCTTCGAAGTTAACCTAACTATTGGATTCAGTAAGATATTAACTGGCCGTACGGATACAATTGTAACATGCAGTTAAGACTACAAGTGCATCATCAGTATAAATATTTAAACCGGGTCAAAATATAAATGTCAATAACACCTACATGAAGTTCAACTGCACAGATAAACAGATACGATAAACTGGAGAATGTTTGTATATTTATTGTCAGTGCAGTTGATTGCGAATGAAGGTCTGCAACCGTTTACTCAGCTGTTTTAACAAGCAACATGGAACACATTTTTATTTGAACGAATCTCTACTGTAGTTGAATGACAAAAATGACATGACGAGGAAGTTGTAATAAACAGGAGGTGAGTCAGTTTGCGTTAAACCAGAACATGAGAATATGTGTGTAGAAGTGAAAGTGAAGTATTTATGTACGGAGTAAACTTTTCGTTCCACTCGTTCCCTGAGAACCATCCTACCACCAATCTTGTTGGTAAATAATTTACAGAATGAAATCAACATTGGCCGAATATAATTTATTAATACCAGAAAAGTTCACAAGATTATCTCATAGCCAATTAAAAGAAACTGTGCGTAATTTAGATGTATCACAACGAAAGTTGTTGCCTGTTCAGCAACTGAGCAAACCGAGAAGTTCTTGCATCGACATCAGTGCACCTAACGACTTCTTCCGTCTTTCGTCCCAATGCTTGCCAGGAGAATTTCTTCACAGCAGAAGGATTAGGTTCTAGCTCAGTTTGAATCCAATTTAAGAGCCTATTTTGAAAATCGTAGCACAACATAACTTTTTCTGTAGACATCCCAGCTTTATTTAAAAGTTCATCCATTTCATACTCAACGATTCGTGTAAGAAACTTGTCTAATTTTCCACCATACACAGCCTTTGTTTGTCCTGCAATTACTGACTGAGCCCAGCACTTCCGGAATTTGTAAGCGGAACCTGAATGGAAACAAATTATTTAGAGATGTTGTTTTAACGTATTTTATATAAGTAATAGGCGAACAATAAAAGATTTGGGAAGAGTGTTACCTTCATTGAACTCGTCGGTGTTGATATACCTTTCTTCACAAGCTTTCATCTCCACCCAATTCCCTTCCTGGTCAATACCGTCTAATTCACTCACAAGAAGTAATTTATGCCCGTCTAGCACTCTTTCTTGACATACAAAGGTCTGTTTGGTTTCATCTAAAGGTGTCCTAGCTGGGTTTTGACCCAAAAGGAAAGCAGGAAAAGTTATACCGTGATAAGATTCTAAGGTTCGTTTGTTGTCCTCTTCCCGTGGTTCAGTCCAAAGATACACAGTTTTGTTGTATTTGGTGGCATAAAAGTCCCATTTGTCATACTTGGTGTTGCTCATTATGGGAGTACAAAGTGTGTCTGCAATTCTTCCTCCGAAGCAAATAAAACCAGGAGGAGTCTCAGGCCTGTAGTGTTTAGGAAGCCATGTTAATAATGCATCTTCTTTCATGTTGTAGTAAGCCACGTAGTTTTCTAGAGGAATGGCAGTATTAAATCCTTCTTGTAAGTTTCTCCCGATAAGCCTGTTTCTGTTTTCTACCGACAGGATAGTAGGAATCTGTATCATTTCATTACTTCCATGTCCATCATAGTACGACTGGTCTCCTGAAACTTTGAAGCTTCCTTTAATATCTCTTCCATTAATACAAGGAACATTTTCGGGAAGCCGCTCGTTGATAACAGGCAGAGTGGACATTTTTGAAGGTTCACAATCTGTAAGAAATATTCTGTAAGTATTTATACGTCTTCATGCACACTTGAATAAGATGAAATTGAGCTTGCAAGATTGCATGATCGTCTTGTTGTAAATTAAAGAAGGTATAAAGACTTGAATTAAATACGTGTACAGAATTTATGACCGCAGAATAGAATAGGATTTGAATTTGTATTGAAATTTGAGGGTTTATACGAGTTGAAGAGTTTTTTAAATCTTACCTGCTTCTTGTAGAAGCACCTGACAGTCTCTGGAAAAAGTCTGCGAATAATAACGAGAAATGAAAGGTCTGTGCACCAAGGAATCACAAGAGTAGATGAGAAGAGAATGTTCGAAGCAACCGAATGCTGGCTTATATATACTGAGGCGAGTTCAGGATTGGATTAAACGTATTTCAATAGTGGCTTATCAGGTGACATCACAATTCCCTGGTAAGCAAGTTAACTTCAATTAATGAGCAACACAAAAGGAATGTTATAAAAGTGATTCGTCACATACATGAATCACTCTCAGTTCTAAACTACAAAGCGGATATTCAGCCGCTGACAAGCTTTGATGGATTGGGATGCTGCAGGTGGATTGAATGTTCAATGCGTCATGTTGGATTAACTTAAACGTATTGTTTTTCATAGACAATAAAACGACGCAAGGTTAATTGTTAATCTCCTTCCGAACTCTGTCATGAGCTGTCTTATCTGTGCTTTCTCTCGCAACCTCCGACTATGCGTCTGTATGCGTAGTTCTGACCACACTCATTTCCATGAATAATGTTTGACTCATCTTCTGAACTCACATCCTGTCGGTACTTGTATAATTTTACATTCACCTGTCTGCTCCTTTCCTGGAACATGACTCAATAGATGAGCATGACCTAATTGTGATCAGAAGCACCCAAGTAATCAGTACAATAGTTAAGTCAAGGACTAATGCTTGTTCAAAGGTTCGTCCAGTTAGCTTGAATCATGAGATTCACTTTACACATGGATAAGTTTCGTTTCGACTTTTGTTTCTTAATTAGTTATATGCATTACAATACATATAATTAATTACCCATGGCAACATTACATTCGGACTTATTAAAAATTCTCTAAACCATTTGATTAATTCATCCTGGAATAGTCTCAAGGAATATCTTAAGTCGAAAAGGAAAGTAAAGGAAAACTCTATTGTAATGTATACTATTAAACGTTTATTCTTCTGTAATTCTAATCTCAAATGTATCTGAGGAAAAGCTTACTAGAAGGACAAGGACGTAAGGCAATGAACGACACACTTTGATTGCTAATATATCAGTGCGTAATTTACCATACAAATGGGACAGAAACCCAACAGTAACCCATTCATGAATATAGAGATGCATTGTTCTTGCCTGTTTTCTTGTCATCTTGTATTGCAATCCGTACATCATAATGCAATAATAATAATGCTGGTTCCGGTCTACTGTCAAATCAGATCCAATTCGAACATCGTAACCAACAGCCCACTGTACAGTGACACTTGGGGAATACACATGTTCCAACGAGAGACTCATTTCCGATCCTTCAATGCAGCACTCCATACGTCTTATAGAAGTTACCAGGAGCGATACATATGCATTGAGAAACACTTGTAAAGAACACGAGGATGAACATTAATGTGGTGGTAGTTCCATGAGGGCTACAGATGTGAAGCAAATTGTCTATTACGGCACGCAGATGATGATAGATTGATTGTAGGGATGTTAATGGTTCGAATCTTAGAATATCAGAAATGCAAATTTTAGAGAAGGAAAGAAATTTTGAGAAGCTGCAATTGAAATGTTCAGGGCGTCAATGAGGTCTGTATAGTGAGAAATCAACTATTAAACCTTTTTGTGATGTAACAATGAATCATGCAAATACTGATCCCACATATGACCAGAGATAATTTTATCAGATAAGAACTGTTGGCATTCACATAACGGCCTTATCATGTTGAAGAGGAGAGTACAGGGTGGGCCACCTCGTTTAGAACACATATTTACTTTAACTGCTTCTCAACACCAAAAATTGCGCTAAAGTTGATCTCCAAACAGCAGATTCTAAAGCTTAAAGATATTCAAAACGTTCGCCAACAAATAAATGTTGAAATTACGAATAATTCCATCGGAAATTAAATTTCAAAACGTTTTTATTCATAGCGACCATGCAAAATAACAAAAGATTTCCGAACACGTTTGCTTTAAAAAAATCTACCAATCTTTGTATTTCGATGAGTTTAAATCCCTTACCTGCAATTAAATTATCTTACAAATGAATTAGTTAGTTTTGTAGTTTTTGGATTCCTCACGACTTCAGATTTAGTCATTTAGATAAATGAGTGATGATATTTTCGGACACAGAAATCATTTTATATCAATTTGGAAACATATTTGCTGTGGTGAATTTTTTTCGAAAGATATAAGGTCAGATTTGTGTTCTATTCAAGTTGGCTCACCTTGTATGTATGCTCTGCGCAGTTTAATGATTATTTGTACACTGTCTCATTGGTATTTCATTCTCGTTTACTAAATAGGAACTCGTTGATGTACTCATCAACGAGGAAAGTGTTATCTGAACAACGTCTCTGGGTTTAATGTTCTTGTCGTACGGTACGTGACTAAAGGTGACGGTGTAAAGTTAATCAATTTTAAAGGAGATCAGGGCACAGAAGATATAAAGCTGTCAGGACTCAACATTTCGTGGATATTAATTAAGAAAAGTTAGGTTTGTTGGATGCTGAACTTTGAGTAGCCCTGGAAACAAGAATTTCGGTCTCACGAGGGAAGCTTACTATCTGTCAAGGAGCTATTTTTCCTACACCCACATGATCAAACAGGTCAAACTTTATTCTACAAAGTTGATCAATACACAATGGGTGCAAAATGAGTTTTAAGGAAGTTAGGGGGGTAGTTACCACGGGTCTCCCTACAACTGTAGATGACCAGTAAGTTATCCTTTATATCGTCCTCTCTCTCCGTCTTTGACTGCTTTCTCTCTGCTCGCTTTCTCTCTCTCCGCATGCTTTCCCTCTCGTCACATCTGCCTTTAAATTAATGCACACCATTAGTTATTTAGAACTATATCGAAGATCTCATCTCCCACTCCTGTGAACAAGTCTAACTTTCACTTTCATAGTCAGAGTCCTCGATGTTGTAAAAATTCACTTTCGAAATTGTCATTCTGGACGAGTGTTGAATCACTTTCAATATTTTCTAGTTACTAAATCTTTAAGGAAGTCGTAAAGCTTTGAAGCAATGAACTTCTTCACTATCACACGAACTCTCTTCTTCACACAAAGGAAATCCTTCTTCTGCCTTTTCTATAATCGTTATAATGATCTTATGAATGTTTAACTTAATTTTTAAAGTATTGTGGCTCTGGAATATTAAAATATAAAAGAAATGCAGTGAAGGAATTGTTGCGGCTAGAACTGACATTTGAAGGAGTAGTAAGCGCGTTTTAGCACTTCATGGGTTTCACATTCCCCGTCTCATGGAACTCAACGAGATATATGTATGAGAGAGAGAAAGCGACCTTTCGCCTCTCTCCTCTCGTTGTGTTGTCGTTAGGTCCATCATGGCAACTGCCAACTTTGACCCGCTCTACCTCCCTTAAAACTCCGTTTGCACCGACACGACTTAATAGGTCGTAATCACGGGCTCGAGCTGAACACAGCGGTGTGTAACACGGCCCAATAGCTCCTTGACAGTACGGATCTTCTACTCGTCAGAGGAACTTTAAGCAATGAAAGAATTCCTGACGAATGAATTATTCAGAGGAGCTAAAAGTAACCAAGAACTGTAGGATGTCCACGGGGAATTCTGTTAACAATGATGGTTACGTCCATAGACGAAGCTACAGCAGTTATAGACCACAGGAACTTAACTGTCATCATATGGAAAGCAAAATCGACTGAATGGTTGCCGTGTTCTTGATAAGTTTAAAAATCCACTTGGTAATGAATGGAGCTGCCAAACGGGAACATCAGTAACGTCTGCCATGGTAGACTTAAGTCAGTGGTAAACATAATTAAGGAAAGACAATTTTGTAATTAAGACAACAGTTCACACTTAATTGTCCAAGCAAATAAATAGTCTTTGGTATGAAATAACAACTATCCATTTAATCATTTTTGTTCTCAAGTAACCAAATGATCATATTATTTCCTGCCTTCAATGTTAAGTCTGTTTTACTCTGTCTCATTCGAGTAGCTCCAAAGTCCATATAAATTGAAACAAATGCTACGGACATAAAATTTGTAACGATCTGAATACAAACAATTCTACCCTTATTAATTAATACTTATCTTAACTCACCTGATCAGTGTAACTAGAATAAAAATAGACAAGTCATACACTTTCAGAATTAAACACCATTTCCTCTCCGATTTTCACTGAATTGTTTTGCTTGTGTTATTGGAACATGCCATCCAAGGGTTTATATATTATTAACACATCAATTGGATAAGATCCATGGACGCTTATTTATATTTAAACTCAAATATGACAAAAAGTTTGTAAATAAAGCTCAAGCCTTATCGAATCAGCGCAGAATGCAGAGTTATAAGATTTTAAATTACAACAGAAGATATCAATTGGAATTTGGCACACATTTTATTGACCTTTCACTTCAATACAATTTCACCTTCAGTTGTTTAGTTAAGCAAATGCTTCAGGTTTTGTTTATGCAAGTTGAGGCCGTCTTCCTGAATGCTACTCTTCCGCATAGGAACACATAGGACATTTTGATAAGTCCTTAATGAGTTAATAATATGCAATTGGGCCTGCCTGGGCTGTTAGTTTAACAAGTTGGAACTGTGTAACAATATATGAGTGAATCACTTACACTTCGTGTGCATTCACTTGCAGGGGGGTATTCTTAACTCTGATGCTTTCAAAAATTGACCGTTTTATAACATTACAATGCCCAAGTGTTTTTACTATTTTACTTCAGTGCTATTAGCTTGGCTTCATTGACTTATGATTACATGTAGAATTAAACATCGGAAACTACTAACGTACTACGAGCGATAGTTTCGGATATCTCGAGACACTTTCAACTTTTAAATTTCAAGTTCCAAACTACAAACAGCCAATATTAATACTGGAAGGTTCCCGTTCCAAGAGCAGCGAAGCTGAAAGGGTTTCACGTGATTCAAGTGTATTTTAAAGTGCATCAAATTCATCTGGGACCGATGCGGAAATTACCTTTGAAATAATGAGAAACAAACTAAACGAACGAAAGATGGGGAAACGGAGATTAATGGAAGTTGAGGAAAATGCTTATTTGCAACAAAATAATGCTTAACACATAAATTCTGTGGAGTAATTTCTGTGTAAGTAAAACACGTCCTTGAATTATTAGTTTGAGGCTAAAGAACATACAAGAAAAGTGTAGAAGTCCTTGGGATCTTTTTGAGATGACATTAACATTTTTATTGCTTGTTTAATGTTCGTACACAAAGACATTTTCATTGCCACTCAGCCTTGTGTGTGGTTTGCCTGAGTTTTGTTTTTTTCTTCCTCCACAAACTTCTTGTAATCTGCCATGCCCTCGTCTATCCAAGGTTGATCTGTGGTACAATATCTATCAGTGTAGCATTTACGGTTTCCTCCGCATTCCGATTTTGTACGTGGTGCGCATTTTCTTGGGGGAATGCTGTAGGGACAGAGATTGCGGACACTGTTTCCCCTATCACGAGGATGAAGTGCAATTGGTTTGTTATCGTTGCATATAAAAATTGCTTCCGGACTGCAACCATCTCCTGTGAGTTCCTTCCCGCAGTATTCATAGCTTGATTGACCTTTAATGATAATTGGATGCACAGTGGGGCAGGAGCAACTCCTGACCTCATACACCTTCAGGGCACATAGGAAAAGGACGAAGGTTAACAAGATGAGTTTCATGGCACCTCCCACTGATCTGCAAAAAATAACACGCTTTACTTAATTTTGTAGATTTAATTTGTTGGAATAACAATGGAATGTGCTTCACTTAATGCTCTGCCTCCCAATGAACAGTACACCATGCAAAAAAAACATTATCGTCGTGTTTTAATTGCTCACTTACTTGTACCACCTTTGCTGGTAATGAGGGCTCTCAAGGAAGATACGGAAGGAAAGTGGTCGACTTCACTTGGAATAAACGGAGCTTAGATAAGCACAACTGCACAGATTAGATCATCCCAACGTGGAAGATACTTTAGGAAAGCAACACGGACCCACAGTTCTGCCTGCAGGAGGAAGTCGATGGGGTGTGAACATTAAAGTGAGGACAGACGACTTTTTAAGTGGCAATTGTCATCTGTTTGATGGCTTTGGATCAAGGGTAACCATTGTTCGTCTATTCTCATCTATTCTTGAAGAAGTCGCATATGCTTCAAGTTCATGTGGAATTAATTGAAGGTCACTGTGACTGTCAGTGTGAGTCAGGTCGACACGGATGCATTCAGGGTTGCCTGATGGGAGGACTCTCAGGTCAACTCGTCTCCACAATTTCGTTTATACAGACTTTCCCAGTTTTGAGCTTTCATTCGGATGAGTCGTTTGTTCTAAGGATCAGCCTGAGTGTCTTTCTAATGACCAGAGTCGAGTAGTTTCTAGTCTAACTTTCTCTGGATTGAATGCAGACGATTTTCGAGGCCCATGAAGTGTAGCAAGACTTATCTGTCGAATCTGTCCTTCATCGTTCTGCTTATGATACAGTGTTGCTTATCTAGCAAATTCTGTGACATTTAATGACACTGGGACTGTAGGGACCAATACGACGTAATACACAGTTTGTAGGGAATACAAGTAGACACTGAAGAGAACATGGAAGATACGATATATTAAGATATCCACTGAGATTTCCTTTGTTTCTTACAACGAAGATCCTCGAGCATAGAGATAAATACACTAGTGGAATGTCTGCATATGAAAGAACGGCTGGCTGTGCAGCATACCCAGTTCCATCTAATTATGAGCGAGAACTACATTTGCAAAGTGGCATCCACATCGTGAGTGCGGGTTAAGCGCAGTAGCCTCTAGGTATACCGCATTCACACAACACACATAATATGTGCATGGTGGTGGTAATGAGGATGATTTTGGCGGGTGCCATCGTGCCATCATGCATTCAAACTCCACATACAGCCGATTCAGTAACATTAGGGACATAGCAAGAGTTCTCTCTAGTGTTTCTATCTCAATGTCCTCGAGTCAGGTTCCTAAGAATGGGGTTCTTTTGTTACAAACGTGCATATGGGTAGCCAACTTAAAGTTTATAAGAAAAATTAGCTGCCCATATGCACTTTTCGCTGAATAAACTAGGGGTGAACGCGCGACGTAGCAACCGCTGGAGATGGAAGAGATGAAGGAGTGCGAGCGGTGGAGGAGAAGGAGGAAAAATCTCGTCTTCCCCATCGACTGGAATTACTCCAAACTCACTTTTCTCTCGCTCCATTCCAGTCCAGCCACTCACATTCCCAATGGTAAAAGTATGTGTGAATCCGTTCCTAGGACGGGCGCGTCTTCTCTTAGCTGTTTCACATGTTGCCAGAAGAAATGCAAAGGACAGTAGTGTTGACCCACACAGAATGAGAGTCCAAATTATTCTGGAATAATCATTTCTGTACTCTTGAGTGAGTTTGGGGATTGTGGGAAGAAGATCTTTTGGCTGAAGTGCTTTTTGTCCAAAAAAGTGCGTACGTGCGTATGGTTTCGTATGCTGAGACTACGTGGCCTTCTGGAGTGTACGAATGAGTAGAATTCTTCTTTTACGCACTGTAAGGGGTGCACAGGGTTCTTCCTGTAAATACCCCTGCTTCCCTGTGTTCCTTAATAGTTGTGCTTCACCTTCACCACAGCCAAGTCCTCATAAGTCTTTGAGAGTTTCAAGCTTAAAACATGGAGACAACTTTATCACCATCGTCTCTAGCTACTCGGTAAGTCTCATAGTCTCGTAGAACTTTTATAGGAGCAGAAAGAGAAAGTGAACGTGTAGATCTCCGCCATCGGTTCGGGTTAACCTCGTGTCTTTCCTTCCATTCCTCCTTTCAACGTTTTAATCCTTCTGCATAGTTCATTACCTTTTTTGTGATTAAGCAATTAATCTTTGTTTCAGTATAAAAGACTTTCTGGTCCATTGATAGGTCCTTGCAGAGGGGACACAACCGGGGAAATAACATTCTTGGATGACCCTATGGATCCTGGAGTTAAGTGGTACTCAATCAAGTAGCAGTTAATCGTTTAAGATGCTACCTGATCCACTTTGTATGCAAATGCATTTTGATAGCACTCAAAATGAGTCGAGAGAGAGTGAAACAATTCCTACATGAAATGCCAAAGCCGGAGATTCCATATGACGTCATGAGACTCTCTCCGTTAGACAATAATAATCTCTTCTGGGGTGACTTGACTCACTTCTTCCCAACAATCCCAATTCCGAATCCAAGTTAACTTTCCAAATGCTAACTATCTGTTCACCCTCTACTAACATTTGTATGTCCCTATTTAACTCATCGGGTCTCTTCCTAACATTTATATTTTATTCTAAGCTTAATTTGTCCCATAAATAGTCGCACAATGTTGTCAAGAAATTGTTGAAGGTGTTGATGCACAGAAAACAACATTTTATGGAAAGTACAGTTGAGTCTTTTTCTTTAGTCTTTATCTTTTATCGTGTCTTAGTCGTTGATCCTCGTTGTTATTCCATACAAAAAAGCCTTGTTAATAGTCACTAACATTGCACACTTACAGAACAATGGAAACTAAGACTTGCCTTCCTATCTCCATATCTCCCACAAACAAATAATCTCTTTTGACCCTTACAGAATGAGAAACCAGAGTCCAAAACATTCTGTAATCGTCTCTGTTACTTCTAGAATGAATTCAGGGATTGTGAGAGAAAGTTCTTTTCGCTGAAACGCATTTGTATTCAGAAAAGTGCATACCGTACGTGGAGATGGTTTCTTATGCGGAGACAACGTGGCCCTTCTGGAGTGTACGAGTGATTACATTTCTTCTTTTAAGCACGGTGATGGTTGCAGAGGCTTCTTCCTATAAATACCCCTGCTTTCCCTTTGTTCTTTAATAGTTGTGCTTCACCTTCCATCCAGCCAACTTCTCACAATTCTTGACAGTTTCAACTTGGAACTCTGAATACGATAAAGGTATCTCAATGTTTTAAGCTTGAAACTCTCAAGCTTAAAACATACAGATAACTTTATCACCATCGTCTAGAACTACTTGGTAAGTCTCATTGAGTAGTTAGAACTTTATATTCATCCATGTGCGATTAAGTGTAAATTCCAACTTATTCGATATGTTGAATTGCAGGGAAGATGTACAAGTACGAGCCACATGAGCATCGTGTTCTCTGCCCAATGAAGTGCAATCAATTGGACACACCCTTTCAACTGCTTCACCACAACTTCGCTCTGGGTCTTCATGACAAAGACATTCTTCCATTCAACTGGAATAACAGTCATTGGCCCCTGCGTCTTCACTTTGGACTTGAAAGTGGCCGGTCTCAAGGGGGATGCACCAAAGACTTTTTCCAGGTAACCCGAATATTCAGGAAAAGCACAGGAACATTTGTGATTCCAAGTCATCTCCCTGAGGAAGATCTATTTTCAGGATAACAAGATTTTAGCAACAGGAAATGCAGTAAACTTGAATGTTTTATTCGTGTGTTTTTCAATACTCCCAATTTGGCAATACCAATCATGAGAATTAGGGGTGTACCCTGGCTTATCATGGTTCTTGGGTAATCCTTTGCCCCTTTAGGACCTTTTTTAAGCTACAAATGAACTGGTATGAATATAATTGATTACGATAAGGCAGTACCAGTTGGACAGACGTTTCCGGAAGTTGCAACGAGTTTACTTGCTCATGAGTTGTATCCCGCGTGCAGCCTCAATTGTCTTACCATTTTTGAAGCCTTAATTATTTCCTATTCAGATAAAGAAACATTCGTATCACTTAAATCTACTTCAATAGAGAATCCACTGGCTGCATGGAAATCACAGCTCCACAATTTGACGTTTACGTGGATAACTTAAAGGAAACTGTTGTTGACAAAGGTTCCTCTGCTTAATCTAAATTATCTAAATTGCATCTCAACATGTCTTGGGTATCAATGCGGATCTCTATTCCCGTTACTTTGAAACCCACTTCTCCTCCTTTTAGAATTCTCCATCTTTATATTATGTATTCTTCTGGAATGAGAGTTACTTCTAGTCATCTGATTTACCACCTGCCTTTCACAAGACTTGCACTTACTGTAATTGACAATTGACAACGATCTTATTTCGTGTGGGCAACCCCATTTGGCTCTTTTGATTCCTGTGGTGTGGGGCTTGAATATTCGTCTTCTTAGGATACGTTTCTGACTGACAAAATAAATGCTTTGTGTACTCAACATGATCTTCACTGGCATTGGCCAAGTCATTCTTGTAATGATCCCTGTTGTTATTCCATGCACAAACGATGCCATAAGATAGTCATAAACTGCCTAGATTCGATCATGCTGATAAATCAGTTACTACAATTAAGAATTCCATACAACAAAGTACCATCAGGAGAAAGAAGACACTGCAGAATCAAATGCTACTAACACTCCAGCTTGAGACTTATAGAAATCCTTACACAAAAATGACAAACATAATCTTTATTGATCCTTAAGGAACACTCCTAGACAACGGTCAGGGATTTTGTGTCCCATAAGAAAGACATGTTAATTTCAAAGTGCATCTCC
>JAQGAB010002254.1:0-12669 GCA_034696565.1 Isotomurus graminis
CGATCAATCATGACTACTGTTTATATGTTTGCATTCAAGTGGACATTTTGGATGAACCAGTGTCTCTTCTGCTCTATTATTAATGACTTGGAGAGATTAAAGTACCTGAACTTGGTTAGGAGATCAAGATTTTGTTTAAGGGTAATGTGAGACACCTTAATAATTCCATTACATCTTCCAGTGTGCATTTAACTATTTTAATCTTTAGATAAAAGTATGTTCAACCGCTTTATGCTTTCTGTACTCTGTCACACCGATAATAAGCGTGTTAGTTGGATCTGGAGCTATTCATATTGTCAAGTGGAGTCCTACAAATCTCATGGAAGGCTACGCTGGAACTGCCAGACATACATTTTTTCTTCAAAGTAACAAGAATCCGTTTCCCATAGATCAGTTTGGAATCGGGACATACGTTCTTGTAGGAATTTATGGACTCATGAACTTTTACTATTTCCTTGGGGGACACTTCTTTGACTTGAGTGTTCTCATGGGGGCTCTTACCTTGCGACACTTGGCCGAGAGCTTTTCTATGAGTGTGGGTCTCATCAGAGATTCCATGGACTCAATAAAAGTAATTATTGCAATGCTAACTTTGTAGAGTATTCTCATGAACAATGTTGTTGACATAATTTAGGTTTATGAGGAATACGAAACACTAAAGAGTTTCTCAAGGAAAATCAATCGAGCACTTGGATGCGTTACATTTTGTTTTGTAATCGAGGCTTTTCCGTACTATGCAACTCATTTAGATGATATTCTTACGTTAGATGATGGATATGCAAAGTTCCGGTACATCTTTTATATTTTAAACTTTTTCTTTATTCTTGTAACTGCTTCGGATATTGCATCTCAGGTAACACTGTAACAGTAATATATTATAGCTTAGATTGTACATGAGTTTATACTCCTTGAGCTTCAACAGGTTGACTCATATGGAACTTGGATTGCTGAAGGAAACAATTCTATGAAGCTTTCATGCCAGAAATTGATTGTGCTAATTCATGAGTTGTCTTCTAAGCCAGTGGGGCTTCAAGTTGGAGGAATTGTTACCATTACCTATGGATTCGTAGGAACGGTAATATAGATTTTATATCTATTCTGTTCCTGTCACCTATCTTGTTTTTTTCATATTTTGTCAAATGTTCTATGTAGATGGTCAGCATTGTTATCACATACGCGGTTATCATTCTCCAGTTTAATTATTCGACAACTAATAATAATACTAGACTCTTTGAAAGGAGAGCTGCAGTTTGCTGGTAATTTTATGTAGTAAAATATTACAAGGTGTGCACATGCAGTTACAATCACATTCACATCGTATACACAGTAATCTAACAAAAGAAATGTGGTGATTCTGTCAGAAGCAGATATACTTCTATCACCATTTCGTCAGCTAAATCTACATATTCAAAAACCACAAAGTCTATCCTCGATTCCTCGTTAAAAAATCTTCGCAGGAACAACACATGTAGCCTAATAGATTACTTCGCTGCAGCAGCTTCTATTCATCAATTCTCATTGAAATTCTTTCGGAAACCCTTTCGGCTTAATTCCTGGAAGGACTAATATTATGGAAAGCTCACGTTATCCAGTTGAATGTTCTGAATTCCAAGAAGTGGCAATACATTCAACTGTAGCTTCAGTACATAGGACCGCAGACAACTCTGGTACTAGTTTCTGTTATTCAATTAGAACTACTTGAATGAATTTGATTGATAACTAAGGGATTGTGCTAAGGTACCCAAGTGAAGTTCCCAGGGAGGATAAAATCGCAGATAGTGGACAATTCTGTGACCGAAAAAGTGGGAAATTCTTGTACAGCTTTCCTGAAGTATGGCGTAAGGTTTATAAGATTTAATCGATTTCTACTGATTGTTCTTGCTTTAATCACTGTTTGTTTAATTGTAACTCGATTACTAATGGAATTTCAATTAGTCTGAATGGTTTCTTCAAACTAATAAGTTGGTTAGATTCTACTCGTGTCAATGTATTCTTAATAGAAATAAAAGTATCAAAATTTCATACGTTCAATCATTTGGATTTTTATTAGAAATGACATAGCCACCTAACAAATCCTCCAGTTGGAATAAGAAAGATAAAGTAATGAGTAACAGAAATTAAATTCCAGCCAACTCTTCCTGGACTTTCTTCCACACATTCAGAGGACCATGTTCAGGGCGGTATTTAACGTTGCAGCCGTCAGGGGCAAGTCGACCATCGTTCTTCAGCTTCTCATACTCTGGTCTTTCCCACTTGGTGAATCCCCATTTCTTGGAAACGAAGATCTGTGAAACAAACCAACATTACATAAACATTCTGCCACAATCAAGTCGCTACTATTCCAATAACACACCTTTTGACGTCCAGGGAACTTGAACTTCGCACGCCTCAAAGCTTCAATGACGGAAGCCTTATGCTTGTCCAAAGACCTGACACTCATGATGGGTTGTCCAATTCGGACTCGAGCAACAGTTCCCAAGGGCTTGCCGAAAGCTCCTCTCATTCCAGTTTGGAGCCTATCAGCTCCGGCACACGACAACATCTTGTTGATTCGAATAACGTGGAACGGATGAAGTCTCATTCGAATGTGGAATTGATCTTTTCCACAGGACTTCACGAGGTACTTGTTGCAGCAAATACGTCCGGCTTCCAAAGCTTCCGATGACAGCTGTTCGTACTCATCAGACACCAAATGGATGCAGAGTGGGAAGTCCTCCACCCTACTCTTCTTCTTTCCCAAATCAAAGATACGGATCTTAGGGTCGGGAACACCACGACAGAACCGCGACTTTGGGTACGGCTTGTTTTTGCAGTACCGATAGCTGTGAAAAACATCAAATATTCCAAATTAATCCTCAGCTCACTAACAATATAAACCAACGAAATGTTTCCACTTGAAGTTCACTTCGACATTGATCATTTCGCAATGCAGAAGGCGACAAGCTGATTTAATTTTTGCACAATCATTTCTAACCGAAACCCACTTAATTTTAGAGTGACAGTCGAGGGATGTGCATTTTTGATTTTCAATACCACATTAATTATTTCAGCGGTAACTACATCTGATTACTCATCAACTCAAACGTTTTAAACTTAAACTTCTGGTGAATCATCTCAAGTTACACTACACTGACTACACACACAGTATGCACAACACTTTCGAATTTCCAAGCTACGAAAGTAATAATTAAATCTTCCAAGAAATTAAGCTCCAAGACCCCAATTTTGAAACACCTCCTCCACTTAACCCAACACAAATGAAAAATTACGGCTCACCATCTTGCCGGTCGGCGCCCCATTTTGCTTTAGTTCTTCTTAACTATTCCACCTGCAACCACAAGAAACACGTAGTTTAAGTCACTAATCATAAATATCACTTCAAACAATCATAACTACCCTTACAAGATGTTAAAATTAATTAGAATTAAGAAACACGAACTTACCTTCGCTGGTGAAGTGGAGTGAATGAAGTATGGTCGTCTACGAGCCACTCTGAGGAGAGCGGTTCCTCTTGAAATTATCAGCATGCCTTGTCCTCTCACATGTACGCTTGGCACGTACAAACCACGTTTGCGCCACCTCCTCCTTCCCCACTCATAACTATACGAAGCTCCTCCTGTTGACATGCAGCCATACGGTCTCAACTTCCGAGGTTTCCTCAATGCTGCTACCACTTTGCCACTTGCAAGTCACACCACCAGCACCGTGGGAAATTCAAAATATCTATAAATAAGAGCGGAGTTGACAAACACTAATAAAAACTTAACTCTAACTTAATCATACATCTTTATACTTAATCACCTCCTTCCCTCAACTTAATCGTGACCTTCATTAAATTTTTTATAAAGTTCCTTTGTGCGAGAACTGAGGACTGGAAACTGTGTAGATTGAGGTTAGTAATATTATTTGAATCCATCGTTTTTAGGTGTGTGTATGCATGAAGTAGAAACACCTGTGTAACGGTTGTGTAGATTAAGTCAAGGTGCATACCTGTCTGTCTCGCATCAAAATTACCCGTCATTAACTACCATAGCGTTGTAGATTTGTAAAGAGGAAGAAACCAATTTGGATTTTGCTGAGTTCACTTTGGGGTTTGAAAAGCAGGTTCACAAAATTAACTAATGACAAATGCAGCCAGATTTAACGAAAAACGCCCACCTGTTTGATACGGAGACGCAGTGTGGCTAAGCTGTAACTTTACGTATTCATTTATCTCTTGAGGGTTTTGGCTTCGTAATCGTATACACATTTTTGGTCAATACGCCATTGTAGGTCATTTATTTATGTGTTGAAGATAACGAGTAGGAATGAAGCAAGTTTATATATATTCCAGATTCCAGAGTGTAACGGAGTCTTTCCTTTATGCGATGCGATGGTTTCAGTAGATTTTGTGCGTGTAAGCTGACCTTTAACCTTACGTAGTTTAGCTAATGATTCATCACAAGCGTTATCTGTGTTCTGTGTAATTCTTTTCCTCTTGGCAAGCTACACTGATGGCATTACAAACTAAAGATATTTGACAGTCGATTGTCGGATATAAGTTATATATTGTGAATTATCTTGTTGCAGGAAAAAGGAATGCAGTGACGAAATATCCAGCTAGCTTGTGATTTATGTGGACGAAAAGGGGAAGGGTCGCCATTTCCGTCCATTAAAACTTGGCAAAATGCAGGAAGACAGGCCAGCCAAAGAACAGCTACTATCTAAGCTTCTGGACGGTGTGAAAGGATGTCAGAGTCGTTTCGGTAGTCGCACGGAATTGGCAACTGAGGATGATGTATCCATTCGAAAGCTGTGTTTAGCTTTTGAGGATGTGTTCTTGCATGGCGTGAAGGGCCAACAGCATGAGAGAAACAAGGGATTGTGGCAGATGACAGAAAATCTTGTGAGTACAAACGACAAACTTTTGGAGTTTTTTGAGATGTAAAATTGATTATTACGAATATTTTTTAAAGGTTTCCTCTGGGCTACGATTAAACACGGAACCTGTATCCTTTTGGTCCTTAATCAAGTCACAAATTTCCAAGCATGATGCTGAGAGATTTTTGCTTCTTCAATACGTGCGTTCTGATTTCGGAAGATCACGAGCGTGGCTGCGGGCAGCATTAAACGAGCACTCTTTAGAACGTTACATTTTAATTATACTCGCCTTAGACAACCTCAGTTCGTATTATGAGCCGTGGGCCTTTCTTCGGGATCCTGAATTGAGCGCGATTCTACCTCAGACTGCTGCTGGGTTAGGGTCAGTTCTGTTTGCTTTAGTTGTGGATAATCCTATCTTAGACTCTTCGTATCGGGACACAGGACAGGTACAACTAATAATTACTTCATTGTTTATTCAAGAATGTGTGATGTTCAGCCAAAGTGTTCAGTAAATATTACTCATGGCCGTCCATTTTAGAATGCCGGATCAAATGTTGCTAGTCCCGTTGAAGTGGCTGAAGTAGCTGATCAGTTTCTTTCTGCTAATCAACCGAAACTTGGATTAAACGCTGTTTCTCCATCGTGTAATAAAGAAGGTGGTCGAGATGAAAAGAAGATGTCTGCGAAGAAGAAGAAAAAGAAAGCCGTTAATGTTGTTAACTTCGATGACGATGATGATGGGCACTTAAGGGAATCTCCGCAAGTTAGTTTGAGCTCGTCATGCTCTGAAGATAGATTTGGTGAATCCCCCAAGCCTAAAACTAAACACGGTGGTGGTGAAGTGTTAGAAAAAGCGTCAGACTCCAACCTTCCAACTACGAACCATCTCGTCACCGACAACGTAATAAGAGAAAGCAGTAGTGCGAGTTCAAGTGCTTCGAAAATTCGTATAGAAGAGCAGTATCCTAAAGTTCCTCAACTAGACTTTTCTGTTTACTCATCATCTGTGAAATCAGTTGATTGTATATCCATCAATTCGGTATATTCTGACTGTTCTGAAAGATTTGACTTGGACAATGTTAATCTTTCTGGAATGGAAATCTCACCTAGCCAAAGACTCAAACCAGTAAGGAATGACCGAGGAGTCAATGATGACTGTGATAATAATTCTGAATACCCTTTCGACTCCTCGTCCCAAGACTTGATACCGGTACCTAATTTTGACTCATGCACGGCCCCAGAACTTCTTGATTTACCGATAAACTTTGAGGCAGCTGATTTACAAGACTTAGGAATCGCAAGTCCAGCAACACCAAGTTGTTCCTCCGAGGCAACGCTGCCTGCTGTTTCCGGTTGTGTTCAATCCCACAGCAATAATGGAAAGCCAAAAAAGACATCATCAACAGACCCAAGCAGTAGTTTGATGACTTTAAACTCTATAGAGGCTGGAGAATCTACGTCTTCTGTTAGTGTTACCAGTGCCAGTAGGCGTGGAAGCATTAGTGTAGGAGACACGGGCAACACCTCTGAAATCGACACTATCCTTAAACTAAAAGTAATTTTAGATCGTGAAGTAGAAACTGTTGCAATGCTTAGGGCCCAATGTGCTGAAGATAAACGAAAAAATATGGACCAAATGAAGATATTAGAGGCAAAAGTGGAATCTCTTACAAAAGAAAACGAAATACTTAAGCATCAACTTAAAAAATACGTTGGAGCTGTACAAATGCTGAAGAAAGACAGCAGTTCTGCTCGGCGAACTAGTAGTTTTAATGACGAGGGGGATGTCACAGAATCAGCTGTGGGATACAATGAAGGTATTAATTTTAAACTAACAAATAATAATTCAACACTTGATTCTTTTCTTAATCCGGTGAAAAAGCTATTGTTGAATAGTAGAATAGTTTGTGACAGTGTCCTTGATTTCCGATATAACAGAAGCTTCAGATGATGCGGCCGAGTACGAGAGAAAATTGATCCAAGTTGCTGAGATGCACGGCGAGTTGATGGAATTTAATGCTCATCTCCAAAAACTTCTCAGAAAGAGAGACTTATTAATACGAAGGTTAAGAGAGGAGCTTGTAGATCTTCGGGGTCCTCTGGCAGCTGGTCCAACTGTTCGTGGAGATGAGGAGCCCGATGCTGAATATGATTCTTGGGATATAGTTGACTCAATGTCATCTGGTGATAGTCAAAATAGGGTTTCAGCCACCAGGAGGATAACCAGTGGATTCGGGAATGAACGCATTTTAATAAATATCTGGATTCCTTCTGCATTTCTCACCGGATCAGCTAACGACTTACATCATGTTTACCAGGTGGGATTAAAGCGTGTCTGAAGTACTTCAAATTTTTGTAATTGATCAAGTATACGAAAATGATGGTTCTTATTGCTTGCTGTCTCTCTGTCTTAGGTTTTCCTTCGAATTAAAGACACTGAGTGGAATGTGTATAGAAGATATTCTCAGTTTTACAGTCTACATAGAGATCTGAAGAAAAAAGACAATGTTGTGGGAACCTTTTACTTTCCTCCGAAAAAGCACTTAGGCAATAAGGTAAGTTACTGGAGAAAGTGATACTGAACTTGTGTTTCCGCTTGAACAAGGCTATAAGATACTGGACAACTTTTCAGGACACGCGATTTGTGGACGATAGAAGGAGAAAATTACAAGAGTACTTGAGAAAAGTTATTAATCATACGTTGGAGACCAATTCAATCCTTGCTGCCCATCCAGATAAGAAATTGTTAGTTTCAATTCTACCGTTTTTTGGGTAAGCCTTTTCATCAGCATCCATTGCTCTTTGATATACTCAATTTTGGGGTGTTCATAGTTAAACACGCTATTTTGATATCACTTTTGATTTCAGGGAAAACTCGTCGAATCAAAACCTGCAGAAACCTCAGAGAGATCGAAGTAGAAGTAGGAGTCTTTTCTTTCTTAATTCTGGATCTGGGAATCGAGACCAATCTTCCAGTGGGTTCACTACTCAAACTAACTCCTCACAGCATCCACAATATACTGGCCTATAATGAGTGAAGCAGTGCCTCTCCATTCCACTTTACCTTATAGTTAGACATAGTAACAGTTAAGTCAATGGTTTACTTGAAAGACGTCATAATGTACAACATAATTTTGCTTTCAAATTCTAAACTCTTTTGTATTTTATTCTCAAACGCTTTCCTATGTAAATGTAAATCATCAACGCATCTCGCATTTCAAACAAGTTTTTTGTAGTTTGTATAAACTCTAAACCAAAGTATCGATAGATTTTAGCTAAAGATGTGAAACGAGGTAACAAACTGTATATATATTTTGTCAATCGTTAGACAAATAAATATGTGTAGAAGTACTGACTCACTATTGACCAATTATTAACGTACAAAACTTATTAGATTTACGATTATGATGTGGCTTATTCCACTTACCTAAAACAAATACCTGAAACATTTTTAATGCTTTCAAGACCATTCTACATGCTACACTTGATTTGTAACATTCTGTGAAATGAGACTTATTATATAGTTGCATTATTTATTCAAAAACATAGAATCATTCAGAGTTTATCGCTCTAAAAGTTAGTATTTCAATCATTCAACAAGTTGAACAAGAAGTATTACATGTCGCACGCATGAGTTATCCCAGTGCTAGTAGCCAGAGTTCCGATTGTGGACCTCCTGTGATAAAGTGGTCTGTTAGGAGAACAACTTTTGTTTTTGCAGCAATGACTTTTGTAACAGTTTTTGACTCCCGGTGCTCTGCAATCGCTCCCATATGTGCCATATATTAGCGGATTGACTACTGAATTGGAAACAGCCATAATGAAAAGACCCTCTTGGACTCTGGCATCCACATCTTTTGCTCCGTCTCGATCTATCATGTACCTAATGATTCAAAGCATCATGTGAAAAATTGGGGGTCCAGTTTAACAAATAGTTGGTCAAAGGCAAGCAAAGAATCATTTTAATACCAAAGTGTCATTACAACGTAAGGAGTCCAGCAAAAGATGAAAGTGATCACAATGACACAAGTTAGCCTCAAGGTTCTGACTCGTGCTCGAGCCATCATTAGTCCTCCTCCAGTACTTTTCCTGAGGTGAAGTTTTATTGTACCTGAGGAAGGTTGTGGATCAACAGGTGAAGGACTACTTGGATGGTGATCATCCACCTTAAGAGCTTCCTCAACCATCGTGGAAAGTCTGCTTGAGTTGGAGCACTTCGCTTTCTCCACATTCGCAGCTATTTGTTGGTCTGCTGATGATTGAAGCTTTTTATCCATAAAAGAAACGGTTACATGATGGTTCCCTGAAGAATTCAAGAATATTAGTTTTTTACTGTACATCACTTCAGCTTTAGCACAACTTCACCAATCCAAAACTCGTGAAGTACAAACCTTCAATGGGACTTTCCGTTGAAGCCTTAGATTTCTGGAAGATTTTGCACAATATCCTGGCATATGTGTAGAGTATAACGGAGAGAGGAATGAAATAAAGAATAGTAACAGAAAATACATTATACACAAGTTCTTGTTCCAAGTTTGACCGTAGGAAAGTCTCGGTGACACATTGGTGAAAGGATGGGTAGTCCGGATGGGGCATTACTTTGAATATAACAGCCTAAAGAATCAAACACAAGAAAGCCAATTAGACTTCTGTAATTCATTATCACACTGGGATGCAGTTTAGCCCTGAACTCTAATTACACGTAAGTTGGGTCTGCAGTCTGCAGTACGAAGAGCAGAAAAGAAAGTAATCTAATCAAGGCTTTCTCCGGGCGTCTTAACTTGCCCCATCATCATATCTTATCCGTTACCATTTTTCAGACACCCCGAGTACTATTACTTTAATGTGTATACAGCTTCTATATAATAAAATTGACACAAAATTACCTGAGGAAGAGCAAAGACTATAGCAGAAATCCAAGCACACGCCAAAGTAACATTAACCCTTTTAGCAGCACCAACCAATTTCATGGGATAAATTATGGCAAAGTATCTATCTAAACTGACGCAAATGACAATCATTGAGCTCAAGTAGAGTCCAAAAGCTCTAAAGAACTGACAGAATTTACACAGTAGATCTCCTCCATACCACTGTATTGTAATTCTCCAAATTATCTCCATCGGCATTGCAGAAAATGTTACTAATAAGTCAGCAATAGAGAGATGCAAGATCAGCAGGGAAATTCGTGACTTGCAGCGGTTTAACTTTTTAATTACAGAGTAAAACACAGTCACATTTCCTGCAGCAGCAGTTACAAAGAGTATACAGTATGCTATCACACAATTCCTTGACAAATCACTCATTTCTTTGAAAGACGAAGGAATCTCAGGAAATACTGTTGTTGTTTCAGTAGAATCCGTAGATTCATTTATACTTAATGTCTGTATTCCTTCGAAGGTTGATCTTTCAAATACTTCCATTGTCACTCCCTTAAACATTTACTTGTTCATTAAGAATTAACAATAATTGAAATAAGTCCCGCACACTTAAGATGAAGATGAATTTGTTATTGAGACACGGTTCGAATGTATGAGTGGTTTATGAGGGGAGATGACGATACACATAAGGACACTAAAAAGATGTTTAGATCTTATCAGATTGAAAGTTAAATTAATGTTAAAAGAACAGCTTCAATGTTCCATCTTCAAAGATCTCTGAATGGAGACTGGGAAAAGTAGCGAGTAGAAAGCTCCTTTCGTCCCGTTTATTTTTTAGTCGAATAGTCCCAGGCATGACATCCCCGGTGGACTTGTATAACTCTTATACGAGTTTTGTTCAATATTAGGTACACAATGTAGAGTATTATTAATTCTAGTGTGTTCAATTTCACCGAGGACAAAATCCGTAGAGAAACATTTTGGATTATTCTTGGAACTGTGAAAATATACAAAATTCAAATCATATTGACTCCTGCAGTTATCTTATTTCTCACTTCTGAATCTTCACAAACAAATTCGTTGAAATTACACGTTGAGCGTCATTTGAGATCTGAATCGGATAGACATGTAATTTAAATCATATAGATAACATTGTAGCTTTCCACTGAACTGACTTTCTCCCACATGAAAGAAAAGATGCATGCGTACTTTTCTCAGACATAAATGTATTTCTACTCCTTTCTGTCTCACCCGTCAGCCGAGCCGAGTGACGAGCCTGTAAAACGAAACCAGGATTTTTATTCAAGATGAATTAGAGCGTGACTTTCCATCTTAAATTGCACTAATTTTGATTGAATTTCTCATCATTTGCGAAGAAGTTTTACCCTGAACAACATCTGAAGTTTCGTTCATATAAATTACTTTGAATCGCAAGTGCGATAAATAAGGCTAAAGGTGCCATTATAATCACCTCAGGACACCGAAGGACTGGGGTCTTTTAAGAAATAAAGTTGTATTGATCAACTAATTAAGGGCTTTCTCCGTCTTACACCATACGACGGCACATATTACATGAGCTAGATGAAGCATTCCAGGAGAAAGAAACTCATTTTATTTGTTTTTTGGGCCTTGATCGAATTTAAGATACCACAACAAGCGACTCAGAGAGCACAATCCATTCTACTTTCACCAAAAGTATAAGCATTAGTATAATCGGTCCAAACTTTTTTCCTGTTCTACGTTCATCTTTCTCGCTCTCTCTTGTTGGTGATAACAAAGAACAAAGGATATGTGATGTGGGAGGAAAACCTCAAAATACTTGTATTTTCATTCTCTCTATGCTTGTTGTATCGCATGAGAACGATTGCAATCATATGTGACCACGCTAATCTTTATACTTTGTATCCTCTGATCATATAGAAGATTAGAAGAATCACAAGCGATAAGCATCTCGAACTCTCATAACCACCCGACCCCTACAGGTCTAAAGAAGTACAACATAATCCCTTTCTGTTTAGGAAGAGTATTTCTGCAAACTACGGGAGATATAGAGTTACCCTATTAATTTCCTGTTGCACAAGGGCCTATATTTCTCAACCGGATATTAAATACAAATTTATTATCTCCGATCCGTGTGTGTTTGAGAATCACCTTTCCATTGTTGTGACCATCAGCAGATTTCAAGACAATATCATTATGACAGATTGTTTTAAATTGAAAAGAAAGGTTGGATCTGTCATAATTGTTTATTTTCCTTGGGCCAAGGCCCCAGGTGAGGTAACCCAATATGCATATTTTTCTAAATAAACAATACCATACTTTCGATTGAAGAACAAGTTCACTCATCTCCCATATAGTACAAAATACATGTATGCCTTCTCTGAATTGAGGACATTAGTAGGTAGACTGTGCACAAAAATCCACTGAAATTAGCTCTACTTGAATTGCGTGTTTCAACAACATCCCTTCTTCCATCAATTACAAGAGAAAGTTTAAATTTTTCCGACATGCAGAAAAACTTTCACACGAATCTAACTGGAACTAGACTGTACACCTTTAGCTCACTTCCAGTTGTGTACAACTGGTATTGTTACAAACTTCGTATATTGGTATGTACAGCAAGTAGTATAAGTATGGCTTGATAATGTTGTAAAGCTTCAGATATTTTAAACTCAAAAGTGAAGTATACCAGAAACCATAAAGTATTCTTCAGATCTCGAAATTACATTGCCCATATTATGTCTAGCCTTACGTGCATATGTACAATCCCTCAAGCCTTGAATTTCGTAATAAAGGTATTCTATCCTGCACTGCTCCTAACTTTACTACAATTCCACAACCACCTCTGTCATCCGTTGGAGGAGAAAGTTCCAAGGTCTTATGTGGTATTGCTTCAACATTATTTCCATGTGTGTGAAGTACTCTTCCT
>JAQGAB010002255.1:0-12668 GCA_034696565.1 Isotomurus graminis
ATTAAGTTTGGATTCAACGTTAATGAGAAAGCCACACCTAACAGTAAAGTGAAGGAACAATACTCGAACTGGAAGTACGAGTCGGATTACTTCCGCTACATTCCAGTGGAAACTCATGAAGTTGTAATATCAGAAATGCTCGAATCCTATGGGGCTAAACGAGACATGTGCCTTCTGGGGGACAGGGGGAGTGGCAAGAGTATCGTCGTTTCAAGATTTGCTGAGTTAATAGGAAGCAAAGTAGAGCCAATTGTTATGTATAAGGATATGACTGCTAGGGACTTGCTTCAACAGAGAGCAACAAAATCAGACGGTGACACTGTATGGAGAAATTCGCCCTTGGTTTCCGCAGCTTTAGAAGGAAAGCTAGCCGTGTTAGATGGTCTAGATCAAGTTCATTCTAGTACTTTAGCTGTGATTTTCAGGTAGTTGCAAATGCAATGTTATGAAATCAAATGAAGCACTAACTAACCATTCTCACCTACAGATTAGTTCATGATAGAGAGTTGCAACTACATGACGGAACAAGACTTATTCGAGGCGACCGATTTGACGAACTGAAATCGAGATATGGATACTCGGATAAAGATTTAAATGAGACTCATGGAATCTTTCGAATCCATGAAAATTTTTACATGATTGCTACAGCTGCCCCTCCTCCACCAAAATCTTCTGCAGGAAAGGAAAAGAAGCAGTGGCTAACCCCGGAGATGTTGAGTCTGTTCTTTTATCACAGGCTACCTCATCTGACTTTAGTAGAAGAAATGGAAATCATAAAGTCTTTTGTAAGTTCAGCTTACAATATAATGCTGCTTTTAACATTTTTGAACAATAAGTTTTAAACTTTTAACTACTGTTTAGTGTGACAATAAAAAACTGTCTGCTGATGTCGAGAGAATGGTCAACATCGCAAGAGCACTAAGGGAGTCTCGAGAATCTTCAAAGAAATCGTTGTCTTCGTCGCTCTCTACCAGACAGTTAATCAGGATTGGACGAAGATTAAACAAGTTCGGAGGTAGCGACGGGTCAGGAATGTTCGAAGAAATATCGCGAGCCTGCCTTTCCAGGTTAGTTTTGTATGAATTATTTCATGGAATTCAATATTTAGATTAGTGTAGGAAATACATATAAATTCAGATAGTTAGATATTGTTCGAAACTAGACTCAATTTAGACTCAACGTAGATAATTTAGAAATTACAAAAGGGATAGGGACAGAGTTTAGCGTTTACTTCTTGGATGTGCCTGCTGGAGAAACAGTAGGACTGGAGCCTGTGTTTAATGTTGGAATTGTCAATTTCGGTGGCTGTACTTCAGGAATCTTGACCTCTTTGATCAAATCTGCATATTTCTGTGAGGAAATGGCACAAATGAATATCCTACGAATCACTTCTATTTATGAATCTTAAGTTTTTGCATACCTTCTCTAAATCAGCTAAAACTGCACTGTGTCGCTTGTCAAAGTCACTTAATGTTGTGTTATACAGGGTAGTGAGATTCTCAATAGCTTTTATGTGTGCATCATGTGGAAGAAAGTTGAACTTCTTGACGATATCTGCACACTGGGCTCTGAATTGAGAGATGCTGGCTTCATACGCTTGTTTCAAACTACCCTTCAGTTGTTGGTGCATGCTGTCTATGTTTGCTTTTAGGTCTTTATAATTCCTGTCCATATTTTGTAACAACTCCCCATTAGCTAAAGAAAACATTTACACGTCCATGTATGATGTTCGTTCGGATCGGGTATCCCAAAGTAGTTTGATAATATGGGAAATTTACCTGCTTTGCTCTGCAGAATAATATCAGAGTATCCCTTCGCATAACTGTCTTGAAGCTTCAAGTAATTTTGCTTAGAGCCATCCATCACTTGAGAAAAGCCGTTTAGTATGTCTTTCATAAGATTTTCTGACTGCCCCTTGAAAGTTTGGGTCATGTTGTTGTATTTTGCCATGAAATCTTCAGCCATTTTTACCTTTGTTGCCTTTACGGTACTTCAGAATTTAGATTTCGAATTTGGGTAATGCTTCAATGTGTAGAAAAGAACTAACTAAGAATTTTGAAAGAATTTCAGATTGAGTGTGACCGAGCTAAACTGACCGAGGTAATACCAATAGTCGTCTGCAAAAATTCATTTCGAAAATGATCTCCATGGGTTTGAATTACTTACCTTAAGGGTACCTATAGATGAATGGGTCTGTAGAAAAACTATTATGTATGTTGCGACGACAGATCGTTCATAGTCATCGTAAGCTTCTTTGCAGTTTCTTCGTAATTTTGCTGAAATTCTTTAATAAAAGCTGCGTGGTTTTGTTTCACACTGTCCTGTGCGACTTTTTGCTTGTCATTCAGGGATTTGATCACTTCTGGGTAGGTAGAAGAGGCCATTTGTCCAAACTTTTGTGCAGCTGACTCACATTGTTCTTTGAAACTGGATATGTTTTTGGAGTATTGTCCCATATTCTCTTTTTGAAACACGTTGTAAGCATCGTCCAAGCTTCAATGAGGTGCAATTTATTAGTAACTACGTCAGTGTTAAGGGTTTGAAAAATATGATTCTTTGCTTGTACTAACTTTTTCTGAATCGTTTGGCTGTTTTTGACGAAGCTTTCTACCATAGCCTTGTTCCCTTCATCATTTAAAGATTACAAAAATGCACTTAGCCTCATTGAGAGTTTTATAGTAAAATGCAAAGTGATTACCTTTGAGCACTTCATTTTTAATCTCCACGCTACCCTTAATGTAATTTGACTTGACTTTGTCGAAATTCAAATATGAAGACTTCACAAGGTCTTCATATGCTGTTTTCGATTCCGTTAGCATTCCACTGCATTGTCTAAATGAATGGTACAGAACATTTAAGTACATACACTCTTGTGGAATCAAGACATTCGATGGATGTTTTACTTCTTGAAGTCCTCAATCATAGCCAGATATTTCTTTTTAATATCTTCTTTGTTACAACCTTCGTTAGGGCAAGAAAAGTCCTTGGCTATTTTATCAGACATAATAATAATAGAACTAGAATTTGGTAGATATTTGTTAAGATATCGAGGGAGGAAGTAATAAATCGGAGGTTGAATAGAAGTTATCCATTATAATAAATTGTGTTATTGATGGCCCTGACTGTCAACTGTAGGATATGACGCTAGGACAACAATACGACAGTATCAGAAAGAAAGCTCCTTAGCTTAGGTTTTGTGAGTTAGTTAAACTAACACCTGTCCGATTATAAATTGATGTTGAAGTGCTGATGCTAGGGAATGACTGTGCTGACCTTCATGTAATGTAAATACTAAATACTGACGTTTCGATACAGATTTTTGCCTCCTTTGAATCGCGAGGAACTAGAGAGTTTGTTGCGAAAAAGTGGAATCGTTCCATCTAAATCTTCTGGGGTCGGCGAAAAATGTGTCAAAATATCAGGAGACACCTTAAAAATCGGGAACACCTCGGCAAAAATCTGGCCAGACACAGAGCACAAGTCTAAAGTTCCTCACGTCCTGTTTTATAACATCCAGCAGGTAAGTGTGGTTGGAATAGATGGATAAATACATAAGTGGAACACAGCAACATTTAATTCCTCCTATATAATGTTTCAGCATGTAAGAGTTCTGGAAGAGCTACTGCAGGACTACCTTATGGGAGACCATTTGCTCCTGGTTGGAAATCAGGGAGTCGGCAAAAACAAGCTGGTCGATCAGCTCTTATTCTTGCTCAACCGTCCTAGGGAATATATTCAGCTTCACAGGTACATTTTTCGTAACTGATTATGTCGTGCTTTTCCGTATTTATTCAATTTTTGATATGCTATAGAGATACAACAGTCCAAGCATTGACATTGCAACAGAAAGTAGTGGATGGTATAGTCATCATCGAAGATTCTCCTTTGGTTAGAGCTGCTAGAGAGGGGCACGTTATAATAATTGACGAAGCTGACAAGGCTCCTACGCATGTTACATGCATTCTAAAAGTAAGTCTTAGTTGACTTTTTGCTTGTAAATTGCATTGTGGTGTCATTTAAAAGGAAACCTTTTATTTTATGTAGACATTAGCAGAAAGTGGTGAGATGATTCTGTCCGATGGAAGAAGAATAGTGCCGCAGTCAGTGGTGGATCGGCATTATCAAAACCTTACTGCAGAAGAAAGTAATTCGATTATTCCTTTACATCCAGACTTCAGGATGTTTGTTCTTGCCAACAGACCAGGGTTTCCGTTTTTGGGAAATGATTTTTATTCAGTATTGGGTAAGATACTTTAATTTTGGTGTGTAGTTTAATGGACTGTAACTAACCTTGTGTATACTTTAGGTGACCTTTACAGTGTTCATGCAATCGACAATCCTAGTTTTGCATCTGAGATGGAACTTCTCAAACAATATGGACCAGACATTGATCATTCCTATCTTGAAAGAATCGCAAAAGCTTTTGGCGATCTTAGAACTATGGCAGACGAAGGAGTGATTAATTACCCGTATTCTACTAGAGAAGCTGTTAACATTATAAAGCATATGAGGGTAATACACAATTTCGCGTACATTGCAAGACATTAGAGCAACGTTCCAAGTTTTGTTCACATCGGTTCTGATTGCATTTACAGAAATTTCCAGAAGACTCTCTTTCGGAAGCTATTGATAACGTGTTCGACTTTGATGTGTATAACTCTGAATTACGACAGACTGTAAAAGAAGCACTCAAGAAGTACAATTTACAACCAAGTGAAGGAGTTCTACTAAGAGATCGACGGAGCAAAGACGGGTGAGACTAACAACATAGCATTGTAGTAAAATGGCCAGAAGTGTATATATTCATGCATTGCAATTTCAGACAACTCTTTGCAAATGTGATATCAGTGAAAGAGCTCGAAAAACTACAGCGAGCTGGAGACCTTGCTGCAATGAAGAGTTCGGAAAAGGATTTTAAACCGGAGGACTTTAAAGCTCCAAAGTATGGAAAGGTGGACGCTACAGGGGCTCCTCATGTCGGAGGAAACACATGGGCGGGTGGAAGTGGGGGGATGTAAGCCTTTTGTACTTTAAAGTTTTTCAAGTTGCAGTGACTTACAAATTCTTTGAAAATTATGATGTAGGGGCACTGCAGGACTTGGGGGCGCAGGCGGTCCTTACAGACTTGATTCTGGCAATCCAGTGTTTCAGGTTAACGATTAACTAATAATGTCAAATTAATTCTAAATAAAGCTTATAATCTTTATAAATAATAATATTCCCTCAGGTGTCTGATGAAGTGAAAGAAGCTGTTCCACCGGAAGTAAGAAGGATGGCACGTGAAATGGCACGCAAAGCTTTTGAAGAGCGTTTGAAGGAAATCAAAATGAGTAAATATGAGGGAAATATTTATGAAGAATTCCTTGGTCCAATTCGACCTCAAGTAAGTTGCTTCGTTAAATTGAATAGGGAGTAATTTATTAAGAACTGTTTTTCTCCGTCTTCTTAGGTTCAAGCGCTGCGTGTAATATTAACCTCATTGCAAGCCAAGGCAAAAGAACGTAAATGGGTTAAGCATCAGACTTCTGGAGAGCTGGATGACTCGAAGATTATTGAAGGTTGTTGATCATTTCGAACTCGGCTAAATTGACCAATAGTGTTTCAGTTCATTAGTAATTGAAATTCTTGTTTCGTAGGTGTCATTGGCGAGAAAAATGTGTACAAGCTAAGGAAAGATGAAGACCCAGAACCTGGTGATCCGCAGCAAAAGCCAAAGAGGTTGAAGCTTGTAGTGGACGTGTCAGGGTCTATGTACAGGTATGTGGATCGAACAGTTTATACCTGTCACGGCCAAATTAACAATTAACTTTTGTTTAATCAGGTTCAACGGTTACGATCGTCGCTTGGATAGAGTTTTGGAGTGTTGCTTGTTAGTTATGGAATCATTTAAAGGATTTGAAGACATATTCCAGTACGAAGTAGTGGGACATTCGGGCGATGACTTCAAACTGCCCATTGTGGGTCTGAAGGAGTTGCCTAAAGACAATAAAGAGAGACTCGACATTCTGAGAATCATGCATCTTCACGCACAATTTTGTGCATCCGGAGATAATACACTGGAAGCTACACAAGAAGCAATTAAAACTCTCGGTGCTGAGTTAGATGACTACGATGAATCGTTTGTCATTGTGCTATCAGATGCTAATCTAGAAAGATACGGTATTAATCCCAAGGAACTAGCTAAGATATTGAATTCCAATTCAGAAGTTAAAGCTTTCTCGGTATTCATCGGATCACTTGGCGATCAAGCTCAAAGGTATTTTGTTTACATTCAAACTTTGTATTCATGTCATTTTGCAGGTTACAAATGTAAATTATGGTTCGCAGGTTAACAGAACAGCTACCTCCAGGAAAGGCTTACGTATGTTTGGATACATCAAAACTTCCAAAGATTCTACAGAGAATTTTCACGCAATCTATACTTTCATAATATACTATATAAAACAAGATAACTTGTATTTAAGGAACAATAAAAGCTTTTCTGGGTGATACTTTAGTGTTTAAAAAATCATGTACTAAAATAAACCCAAGAGTGCCCGTTATTAGAGCCAGATGAACTTTGTACTTGTTCACACAGTCCACAGTCAAGTTGTCAGCCAAGTCCTTCACCACTCATAGACTGAGATTGGATATCTCGTATTGTCATTATATGTATTATTTCTTCTCTTCCCAACGCTCGCATAATTGAAGAATCAACAACACATTGTTATCAATTTCTTTTATCTTGTCAGTGTACAATGATTAACATTCACTCTTGATCATCTTCTCTTGTGCAAGCATGCAAAATGGTTAGCATTTAACTCTACTGATATCAGGCTGGCATTAGGACGCATGATTTCTTGCAATGTGACAGACCATGTGAAATCAGAGGAAAACACTTCTTAATGTTAGTTAACATTGCAGTTTAATATCGAGAGGAATCATCTGGGTGTCTTATAATACGCCGTGAGCATGGCTAAAGAGTAAGCATCAATGCGATACATGTCTTTGTTTAAATAAATACTTAAATCATTACGCTATTAATTGAGTTGCCTGATAAATAGCCACTATTTTTGTTGTCACTTTCAGGAAAGGTAGCAAAAAAGTGATGGGTGTGGAATTCGCACCTGTGAAACTTCCATGGGAAAGACGCATGCAAACTGTATCTGTGATTGCTTGGTTCTTCATAATGATAGCCTGGCCTCTGATGTCGTATCCTGTTTTCATTTACACAACCTTCTGTACTACGTATGGGTGGCTGTTCACCGTCCCTTACCTTCTGTGGCTTTACTTGGACAGGAAGAAATGCAATTTTGGAGGTAGAAGGTAATAGAGAACTGTTATAGGAGTATCCTACACTCACGAAGTCATGCTATCATATTCTGTTCACTTTCCAGAGCATCCTCAACTCGGAAGTGGAAGTTATGGGAATACTACAAGGACTACTTCCCCATTCAGTTGGTCAAGACTGTGGACTTGGACCCTTCGAAAAACTATTTGTTTGCATCTCATCCTCATGGAATTCTCTGCAGTGGAGCGTTTTCTTCTTTCGTCACTGACTCGCACGATTTAGAACGGATTTTCCCCGGACTGACTTTCTCAGTCTTAACATTAGAGATGAACTTTAACTTTCCCTTTCTTCGGGATCTTTTATTGTCTTTAGGTATAAAATTAACTGAAGGATTTTCCACTTGTTTACGATGGATGCGTTTAACTCTGTTATTACCAGGTGTCTGTTCTGCGACAAGAGGAAGTATGAATCATTTACTAAGCCATCCCAAAGGAGGTCAAGCTGCTGTGCTGATTCCTGGAGGAGCTCCTGAAAGTCTTGATTCTCATCCGGGAAGTTATATCGTTCAATTGAAGAACAAGAAGGGATTCGTTAAAGTCGCAATGCAAAACGGGTAACAATCAGGTTATGTCTAGCGTGAAAAAGATATTTAAACAATTTGGAATCTTTTAACTCACAGAAGCGACTTGGTTCCCGTATTCTCTTTTGGTGAAACAGAAATCTTTGAACAAATTCAGAATCCTAAAGGATCGTTTGTGAGAACTGTCCAGGAATTTCTTCAGCAGAAACTCCAAATCGCTCCTGCTGTCTTTTTTGGTCGTGGGGTATTCCAGTATTCGTTTGGAGTGCTACCGAAACGGAGACAGGTGACCACTGTGGGTAAGTGGTTGTCCGTAGTCAATCTCTATTCTATGATGTCATCAAATGTCTCTATTTTCTTGGCATTTTCTATTTACAGTTGGGGCTCCAATTCCCGTGGAGAAAATTTCTCAACCAACTTTGGAACAGCTTAATGAACTTCACTCACGCTACGTTGATGCAGTTGTAGAGCTGTTTTACAAATACAGAGAGGAATATGCATTAAGTCCAAATGATGTAATCACAATCGTCTAGAGCTTTAAAATTAATAGATTTTCAAATGAAATCATAAAACCAAGAATAATTTAAAAACTTTTTGATGCAAACATCTACACAGTTGTACTTTTATTTCATTTTGTATAACGGGACTCATGAATGGAAGAGACTAAAGAAACAAACAATTTAAACCAATCGTAAAATGTGCAATAAAGTGGAATTTTCTGGCTTCAATGTGGCTTCTGTTGCTGGAACTTCTGGAGTAGTAGGACCAGTGGTTGTTGGAACAGTTCCTTCGGTCGCTGGAGTCTCTGGAGTACTTGGAGTGATTGGGGCAATCACGTTTACACGAATGGTCTTCGTCACCGGGTTACTTTCGTCATCAGCAGTGAGAATAGTCTGGTACTCTCCTTCTGCAACATTTTCGTCAACTTGGAAGTCCACTCTGAATGAATACTCCGAGGGAATCCCTTGGCTGAGGTTGAACATCCGAGTTACAACAGGAGCGAAGTTTCGGTTGCTAGAAGCCACGTAGACATTAGCTGATGCTTCAAAGTCCAAATCAACGTCTGTGACAACTATTCCAGTCGATACTGTTCCATTCGCTGGAAGTTGAACAGTCACGGAGTCTACGTTGTTGAATGTGGGCTGAAATCGCAAGGTGCCCCAATTAGTTTAATCTTTCTAAGTGTTATGAATCCATGAACTTATGGATTAAGGTTTCAAGATTTGTGACTAGTGACTTACAGGATCGTTGATATCGATGACGGGGAAGAACAAGTTGAATCGGGGGAAGGATCCATCAAGGCACCGAAGATTGACGGGACGTTGAATAAGATCAGCTCGCTGTTCTCGGATGAACCGAGGGAAAGTATCAGAGGTCTTGAGGTCGTAAGTTCCATTAGGATACCTCAAAGCATTGATGTAGTTGTAATGAGGATGAGAGACTGCTGCAGTTGATTCCACGTTGACAAGTTGAAGTCGGCTATATATCATTCATTATCATGATCTTATTGTTCACACTACTAAATTCCGAAGACGGGTGTAAAGAAACTAATGTAAAACCTTACGCAATGAGGAAACCTGCAGGGGTGGTTTCATTCAATGTTGGAAAGGTTATAGTTGTCACATTGATTCCTTGGAATCCGCATGACTCTGGAGATTTGAAAAACAACTGCGTTTTAAACCTTGCTCAATCAAGAGTGACCTTTCTACATTATTGACTTACGTCCATGGGCTACCCAAGAAAGGGATGACAACGCCAATACAAGAAGAAGACTGTTCATATTGTCAGAAGTGCTGAGCAGATGTGTAAGAATGATGTACCTACGGGCAAGACCTTCACGCTAAAGTGTCGCAAACCTTTCCTACCACAGGTTTTTATCAACGATAGGAAAATCCAGTGTGTAACAAGCAATAAAATTTCATGGTAAGTCAGATGATAACCAATGTTGAATTCCACACCCCTCCCTATTGTTCTCATAGTCTCCCAGCACTTGTCTTAGCATCCCATGTCATATCAATCAAAAAGCCACATTTATTCACAGCGTTGCTATTCATGGGCTCTGCTGTCAAAGATAAGCTCAGGAATCTCAACACCTCTCGAGTTTGTTGGAGTGACGCAAGTAAAAGCTGACCGAACTCAACTAGATAGTGATTTTAATGATGAAATCATATTTTAATATTACAACCTAATTCGAATTGCTTCAAAAATTGATGCAGTAGTGACGTAATAGTTAAATAAAAAGGTTAAATAAAGATGAAGTTATAACGAGTCAAGTGTTGATGATGAGTACGTCATTAAGTGTATACGATTTTTATTATATACTTTGGGAATAAGATTGACGAGCTACGGATAAACCATAACCGTGACAGGAACTCTTGTAGCATATCGGTTATCATCTGCAATGATTTCAAACGTATTGTTCCCTAGTCTAACTGCCTGCCAGTACACATTGATAATGGCGTAGTATACAAAACCGTGTTCGTCTGGGAGAAAATCTTCGTCCAGATGGGTTGACGTAAAAAACGTGCTGGAAACCGAAGTGGAAGTATGGACTTGTGCATTTTCTAAACTAAGATCTTTGTCTCTGATTTCTATTCTTGATGAGACTTTATCATTGACGGGGTCATAAAATGAGTCGTTTGTTCGACTGGACAAGTAAAGGGTGAGTGTGTACGGAGGGCTTTGGAACTCTGGAGGGTTTGTGTTTAGGTCAAGGAGGATGAATTTGAAGAAAATGTTCCGTTCACTTCCATCGGCACAGTAGAAAGTTGTGTTTCTTTCAAGCGTTAAGGTTCTTTCGGTGGCTATGAATTCGGAGAAGACGTCGCTTGTCTGGTAAACATATCTTGAAGGATATTTGAGTCCAGTGAGGTACCTTCTGTGAGGAGTCTCCGGAGACACTGCGTGCTCTACATTTTCGATTGTCGTCTCCCTATAGTGAGTGAATAGTGGAGTTTCAATAAAGGCTTCCGATTTCCAGTTCAAACTCAAAATAGCTTAGCTGCATAGTTCTAACCAAATAATTGATCCAGGTGGAAGTGTTTCATCTACGTGAAGAACTTCCACTAAGTTTGACCCATCGGGGATTCCTCCAAATCGACAGGTTTCTTCCAACAGAACTTTCAGTCAAAAGACATGCTTAAAATGATCAAGGCAATGGAACTTACGGCCAGAACATCCTGTGGCAAAAGAAAGTGCACAAAACAGCCAAAATTGTTGCAGTTGTTGGAAAATCATGTTGAGTCGTATGCAGTGAAATTGAAGATTTGACACATTCAACTCTTAATCTACGCTGCGATGATCTCATAATCTGAATCAGGTCTTACCTTATCATCGCACACTGTCCATCACATCATCAGCAAAAATCAAGTTTTCTGAGTGATATATGAGTTTACTTATGTACAAATATTTGTTGTAAGCTAATGGCTTGTGGAATGCTTTATCTTGTGGCTTCATTTAGACATCTCATCAATTAAGTCTCACGTTGCCTCATTGTATGACACCTTACAATGAGCACCTTCAATACTTCCTTTGTTGAAGGAAATTACATTTTTTCAATCTTATACCAACGGTTATCGGAACTATGTGTGCTATTAAGACAAAATACAACAAAACAACCCATACACCATACCCAACCCAACTAAGTTAAAATGATGCGAAAAAAATAGTGTCAACGGGTAAATTAGGCCAAACGCATCCGTATTAGTAAAAAATATTTAGATCATCATTGCTAAATAGATCATATTTATAAAGTTAAGATGCGTTGATGAGCTATTTAGGATAAAAAGAGACTCACACACAATAAGAAACGCTTCATGGTTATGCATCCGGTTGAATGACAATGGCACATACGCACAACAAAGATTGTTTTGTCTTTTGTCTAACTGGTCTTATGCAATTGCGTAATTCAATAAATGCTTAATTTGCATATTTTTAGTTACTATAAATGCCGCGTTAAGAAGGTTCTATTGATACAGTTTGACTTTAACAAAAGATCACATAACACTTGAAGAGTTTAGTAATATCAGAATTTTACAATGTCGTTCAAGGTGTGTTTCGGGCTTATTCTGCTAGTAAGTACAAAAACCTATTTACTTATTTAAATCTAATCTTAAACCTAGTGTTAAGTAGAAGTGTTTTTAACATGCTAGATGCATGCGGTTTGAAAGTAATTGAATTGCATTCTCTTAGGTTGTCGTATTTGAGCTGAAGCCACTGGAAGGAGCATCTCCAGCCTCCGAATCTGCAGGAAATCTTACCGCAACTTCGTCGAGTGAAAAACGAGAGAGAATATTTTTAGGAAATGGGGGATTTTCGCTGGGACTCTCGAAATACGGAGGAATTTCTCCCTTCGGAGGTGGAGGAGGATTTGGACTTGGAGGAAGCTTCTTGGGAGGAGGTGCCCTTGGAGGCCACCACTATAATCATGCCTTTGGATATGGAGGAGGTGGCCTTGGAGGTCACTACCACAATCATGCCTTTGGATATGGAGGTGGTTTCTCACCTGGATATCATGGGGGTTACAGTAAGTTTGTCATTCAATTAATAAGCATTTGGTAGTAATATTTGTAGCAATTAACGGGATTTTCGTTGTACAGATCCCTACTATTCTCCAGCCATAGGAGGAGGATTCATTGGTGGAGGAGGAAGCTACGGATTCAAACATCATCACCAATATGGTCATTACAGTCCTTTTGGGCATCATGGTTATGGAGGTTACGGTTATCATTAAAAATCAGTAAAAATTGTGAATGTAATAGCAGTCTGATTACTAATAAAGATCTACTTACCCGAGCTCTGTATACTACGATTACTGCG
>JAQGAB010002256.1:0-12668 GCA_034696565.1 Isotomurus graminis
TCAACTTATTGATTTTTCTATTTTTACTTAATTTACAAGAATAATGTACACATAGTTCTCTAGACTTGTTACACAGTTTTTACATTCATTGTACGCGATGAGACTGATAATGACTTGTAATGAATTTTAGACTTATTTTCAGAAGACTCTGAATCTCCTGTAGTTATCTCCTAACCTAAGATAATCATGGGAGATAAACTGCGGGTAAGCCCCGACTATTGGTTTAGACACAACTTGAGTCTGTTGTTGCTTCTGCAAGTCCCTGGATATCAAGGGCTGCTGCTGGTGTTGCTGATGATGGATGAAAAATTCATCAGGGAATTGGACACGCGACGAGGGAACATCTTCCAAGTCTGGATTCCTCATGCGATTTCGTGTCCTGCTTTTATGATGCATCTTGTCTATACCTTCTTCATCAGATTGGGTCTGGTGATGAGAAATCTGTGGAAATTGAGGGTCACTTGGTGTCGTAGGTCTGAAGGAGTCTCTCCCTTGAAATCCTCGGACTTCGGTAAAACTCCTGCCTTCTTCAACATGGGGTGCAGGATGAGGGACGAAAGGTACTAAGATCCGCTTCCTTGTCGTCACAGTGGTCTCCCGTGGGGTTTCAAATGTCGTAGTTTCCTCATCTTCAAATCGGATGTTTCCTGTACTGTCACCCTTCATGTTGGTGGGTGTTAGCAGCTCCTCATTCAGGGGAAAGATCACGTTATTTGGTTCCGTAAATGAAGGTTCCTCCAGTTTGGCTGTCACGCGCCTGTCTTCTTCTTCAACCCATCTCTGCACAGGGTTAGAATCAGTGATACCAATATTTTGATCTATTTTAGACTCATCAGATGACAACTTCGGTGAGGTAGGGAAATCTGACGATGAATCTTCTGGAAATGGAAGAGTCGTAGACTCTACGAGTATTTCAAAATCCTGAACATCCGTATGCATTGACTGTGGCTGTGACATCGGCTTCTGAGTTGTGGTTTCTGTCATCGGAGTCTCACTGAAATTGAATCTTCTGGTTGAGTTCTTATCTGCCAAGATGAGCGAAATCGGAACACCAGCTGCACCATTAGTTCTCGTGCCTTCTTCATTTCCTAAGATGTGTGATTTCACTTGGGGCTCTCGTCTCCTTGCTACAAGATACACACACAGAGTCATTAAGATACTATCGCCACTATGCAGGCCAATTAGACGCATCCCTAAAGCTTACCCAAGTCGGATTCCACTATAGATGCGATGATAATTGGTGGCCTATTTGTTCTTATCTCAGGGATGATCGTTGTAGCAGTAAAACTTTCATTTTCAATTTGCGGTAGTCCAGTGGAAAGTTCTTGTACCTTTACATCCTCTTGATTGAGATGACCCGTCATGGGGATATTTCTTTCAGTGGTGGTTGTGTTAGTGATACGGGGAAAACTGTTGCTTCTGTTGGTAGTACTTGGGGTACTTAAAGTTGGAGGAAAGTTGATAACCCTGACATCAGTGGCCGTGACATTTTCCCCCGTCACTTTCGACAAATTAACCGTTTTCTGTTTAGAACCTGAAACAAGAACTAATAAGTAATTCATACTTACTGACTTACACGCATATTTCTGTTCATTCACTTCACTGAGCAGCTCAGCAATTACTTAAACTGTCAATCATTTCTTGAAAGGTTTATTGCATTTGTTCCAAAGTAAATTAAAACAAGTCTCCACATTTCTTGAAGTGAATGAACAGAAGAGTCTCATGATGAGGTTTAGTTGATCATTCAGTTAAGACTCAAATGTCTACGTACCTGTACTTATCCTAGTCACGAGGCCGTCTGTCACTCTTGATGATGCTGACGTGAAAGAATCCGGCTTCAATGTAGTAGTGGGTTTGGTATGAAAACTTTGATTGGGAAAATTGTTCTTCTTTGCATTGAAAAACTCAGGGATCACCTGAGACACATCCGGGACTTCAGTTTGTCCTTCAAAGATCACGGTGGTACTTTGAATGGTAGTTGTGACTTCCGGTTGAGTAGAGATTTCTGCAATAATAAATCCATCATTCATGAAGCAGTTCAATCTTTCTCCCGAGGAACACTCAACACTAGAGAAACAAATGTTAGTTTATAATTACCTTGAGGAGATATGGTCTCGGTCGGAACAGAAGTAATCGTTGAAGTCATCTGCACTGATTCATGAGTATCATGAGGTTTGGTCGACCTCACCGTTGAAGTCTTTGGGATTAAGGCATCTTCTGCAATAAATCATTTCACACATGAGCTATATATAATTCAAAGTTTTAAAAAATCGCTGCGCATAATTCATATCACTTTGCATACACCACCGACATTTATAGCTGTCACTATCAACAGTTGTAGCTGAGATCAACGGGAATTCCCTCAGAAAAGCACTTTCCCAAGACAAATGTTACTTTTTAGTGCAAACATTTACTTTCATTACAATTTTACACCCTTTTCAGAGTAGCTGTACAGTTTATGTTTATTCGCGTTCAGTGACAACCAACAACTTTGTTGCAATAAGTCGTAAAGAGTAAGAAGAAGCCCCTTGTACAGTACTTTGATAAATTCACACACGCACATACACATTACATCACATCGTTCAAGGTGAAAGCAATGAAATCGCAAAACGAGTGGAATTTTTTAGAATAAACACAAGAAGGGCAAATGAAGCACACCACGTGAAGAAAGCAAGAAGCATTTATTTCAAGCAACCAAGAAGCAATCTTCCGATTGAACTACCTTATTATTGGCATTGGCCAGAAGTCTTACTTTTTACATGTTGAAACGGAAAGAGAAATACGGAGTAACTTATTTACATAAGGAGAAGGTATTAAATGGTCCGTAAAGAGTCCGTGAAGTTACTCGTCATCATCATTCCTACGTGAATTCCTCATACGAAAGAATCTCCAGATGAACTGGTTGCTTCGGGTCAATGCCAGAACCATCAGCAAATCATTTCATGTCAGGTCACCCATTTCCTGGATGATTCGTGTGCTTGATGATGTACAACCAGGTTTCGAAAGCAGAGCACCCTCGTCACTCTTTCTAGTTGACTCTCTGTACATTTGTATTAATGCATCTGTTCCATTTGTGTGAAATGCAGATAGCATTTTGAGTTCGAAGTCATGAATGTATGATTCTGTGAGAGTGGCTCAAAATGAGACTTTGCCAAGTATCTGCACACTAATAAACCTAACATACGTATGAAACTAGTCTTACGGGAATGAGACTCTGGGCCTACTTTGAGATTAAGTTATACTTTCTTCTACCAGACAGCTTGACTCTTTGACTTTGAAAGAAACCAGTTAGCTACTAACATATGTGTAACTTACGAGTTAGTCTAAATGCGTTAAGCTAGGGTAAGTTCCCAATCTAACTCAAACGATTATGGATTGAGAAAATGTGTAATTGCATTTCTGACAGAAGTATCATTGCATGTAGTGATTGAAAGGGAATTATTAAACAGACCCTGTGGTGAATGGTGTGATGTTTGTTTTGTCAAAAAGTGAATGGACTGAATTGGATTTGAATCCTACTGTCAGTTTCAAAATGAAATGATCTTTCTTATGGTCTCTGGTTGCAGTGCACTCTTTTGCAGAATGCTAAATAGTGCATATATATTCCTGACATAACATAAGATGAGAGTTATTGAATAAAGTGAACGAATGACGAGTGTAAAGGAGTTTACAAAAAGTGTTAAAGCATCAATACCTACTTTCTTCCACATATTTTTCAAAGACGTTTGCTTTGATGTCGGTTGAATACCGAGTACTGCAAATTTCTTTAAAACAGAGAGAGAAGATGTGTAAAATTAGCAAAAAATTAAGTTTTAGTGGAGAAAAGGATGCCAAGAAATGCCTGCAAAGAAAAGGTATTTTGTCTGTGTTTATTATTCTTCACAAAAAACCTAAAAAGGCATTTGCTGTGGTGTGTCAAAGGAAATAAAAACTCGCAACTAAAATAGCAACTCGCAAGAGGTGAGAGGTTGTACGGTATATAGAGTACAATTTATATACACAATTAATTATTAGAGTTACACAACAAACGGCTATCAAAGATAAGGAGCATCAGACGCTATCAAAGTCTTCAAGAGATTAAGTAGAGATTCTAGTTAATTAGTAGAAGAGAGAACATTTCAATTCAACGAAGGGAGGAAAATTGGAAACAATCTTTGGTGAATTATTGCGATAATTGATTGCAATAAAAGTCCAATGGTTGTTAGTACGCATTTACATTTACGACTCGTCGATTGGATTTCTGAGATTCCTTTTCTTTACTTCCTCCACCTTATACGTCTCAATCTTTCTTCAAAAGCTTTAAACATATCTGAACTTCATTTCTTACAATACAATAATTGAATCCATTCCACTTTACAGGCTGTGACTATATATTTCGTCTGACTATTTTGCTCAAAAGCCAATAGATATTGATCTCATATCTCACAGTCTGGTTAATAGTTTTATTGGAAGTTTTGGTATTGTTTGCATTTCCATTATTAGCCTATATACTACACGAGAACTCCCTGACTGACAACTGGAAGACTAATCTGTAAACGAATTTGTACACACGGTTAATTCATACTTGACAAATAGAAGTTTGGCAGAGATTTGAAACTGCAGATTTTATTCTCTATTTGTTTGTACTGTTCTTTTACGATGAGCCTTTCGCCTTCGAATTAGGTTTGACTCGTGATTATGACTGTCAAGGGAATATAAGTTCATACCATTTTCACTGTCCATTACTCCAATTCCACCCGGCCTGAATCCGGTGACTCTATGATATTCCTCTGGAGAAAAAGTAGTGGAAAGCCCACCTGGAAGTTCGTACGTCTGCACAACTTCATCAAGACCTGACGAAGGTGAATTTGTTGAAGTGATAAGAAGATCCACCAACAAAGTGTCATCTTCTCCAACTCCGTCTATTTTATGAGGATCAAATTATTTACAACAGAGCTTACGTGAAAGCCGAGGAGATTCAAAAGAAGCACACACACGCTATAAGCTATTAAGTATTCTACCTAAGCTGCAATTAGAAAGTTGTTAGTGTTACGGTAATAAATAAGTCTGGCATCCGCTAGCATATCTCTCCCTCACGTCTACATTATGAAAAGTAGAGAAGAGACTTCTGGAGTTAATAAATTTAAATCGGGAAAGGAATTCCTTTCCTCATGATTTGTTGAGTGTGTTATATTAAGAAGCAATAACGTGATGGGGTAGGATACTCAAAAGTCGAGAAGAACATCTCATTTATCTTAATTCATACCGAATAACCCAACTAATCCCCATTCTCAACTTTTGAATACCTACTTCCGCCTGTTTAGATTTAATTTATTAGATTTTTTCGTGTAGGAAGGGGTGTCAGACAGGGTTACTTATCTTTACCCTTTTGCGTCATACAACGTACTAAAAGACGTGTTCAAAAACCCTTGATCTATTTGGAATAAACTTTGATCTCTATAAAATATTTATGACAAGGCAAGCAGGATACATAATGTCAGAAAGGATTCGAGAGGCAGATATTCATTTCTTGTACAGGAAGACCCTGGGCAAAATATACGTGGCTACATATTTGTCTCACACATGCAACATGTGAAAGTTCACAAGAAAAGTTGTTATTGATATCATGCATGCCATAGAACTTTCTCACGGAGAAAGTTCACATATTGCATATCATGCAAAAGGGCAAAACTGACTTGTTTATTGGCAGAGTAGAAATTAAGTTGGCAATAAATACAAAGCACTAACAATTAATACCAATAGATTGGCGTGAATCCAATAAGCACAGGTTAGAAAATGTCGGTGAACACTGCTACTACGACTAGAGCTACTGCTATTACTAGATTGAGAAACTAGATATACAAAGTAAGGATCTTGTTCATCATAGTAGTATTCACCTTGATCTTGCTGCAAAGTTGATTGGACCACAGGTACTTCTGTAGTTGAAGTGGTAGATCTATTTCGATTTCGATTATGCTTTCTACGCCCATTCTGAGCTCCTTGCCTTGTGATATCCTTAAGGACGGCGGACAGGTATCTGTCATCAAGGACAGAACCTTGGCTGGAGTTGATCCTCAAACAAGGTCCTCCTTCTTTAGCCCGTTGGGTTCCAACATTGCAAGGACTCTCTGTTGTTATCCGCAGGGCAGTGTTGTACACTGACTTCGGAACAACTCTTTTACTTTCAAGATTATCTTCTTGCATCTCCTGATGAATCGGGTCCAGTAAAAGATCCAAGTCTAATCTTCTGTAGTGTGAGTCCACGGGAAGCATATGTGTTAAGGCGATGATCTGACTCAGGATGACTAATAGGATTGTCATCTGCTGGAGACTCGTCAATATTCTTAGGTCCATTTTCAAGGGTTATTGTGTTTGTTAGTTGTACAACTAGGATTTTCCACTTAAAGCAAGAAATACTTGGAAGTATTCTTACAAAAGGACAACCATGTTGTTCACCTCATTCACCTGCAATTCAATAAACACACATGATTTTAGTTTAATTTTCTATGCATCTCTCTAGACTCGTAGCAACAATTAGGATGAATTCCAATTCCATTAGTCTATTGTAGGAATAACCCGAGGTAAATGATTTCCAATCAGCAAAAATAAATTACAAAAGGGTAATGTGAGACTCTCTCTCAAACTCCATTATGTCGAAGCTTGATTTATAATTATGTTATGTTCGTTGACCTAACCATTCAGAATTTAACACTCCACCCTATTTTTTGTCATGTTTGTCAAACAAACAAATATTTTACTGACTGCCCACTGCCCACCAAATTGTTTATCACAAAAAAACTAGACAAAATCAAATGTAGAAATGCAGCTTCCGGTTCAACTAAAACTTTTGTTGGATTCAACCTATGATTTCAGTTGCACTAACTTACAACTGAATTTGTGAATGGATGTGGTGAAATTACCCGTGAAGAACGTTTCTGCTTGAAAAGGATGGTTTCAGGGTAAAGGTTAGCTGCAAAATATATCTGCAATCGCTTTTTGCAATGTGTAGACTACCAAACTGAAACTGAGCTGTTTTAAGTCATTTTAAACTCCTTTATCAAAACAATTTCAACATTGAGATGATAAAGACCGGAAAGGATGATACTTTTATTTATTTGTTTTATGTTACAAGAATAGTTACAAAACGTATCAATAATGTAAATCTCCGATAAGCTGACAGGTTCAGAGTTAACCCTAAAATTGTAGACAGAATGAACCCACACATATGAATGAAGTTATGCAACCTATATTCTAAAATGAGAGTGGTGAAAAGTCCCAATAATAAATACTTGTGGGCACTATGGACCCATTAGTGTCATAATGATGATTTATAAAATTCTGACTCAAAATAAACAAGTCCTACCCTATCTGAACACCAAGTTCAGTCAGCCAGGTCAGCCAAAAAGTCTTTGGTGCTTAGGTGAGTATATACCAGAACCTATTTAATGTTAATATTTGCTCAAAAGTAATTAAACAACTCATGGTTTTGCATTACATATGACAAGTTCGTCATAACTTTGGTATTTTTTTTAGCTAAACTTCCTCTTGTTGAGTAAATTGTATCAGTTCAGCATCAAACCAGTTCCAGGACCATTGCATAGTACATAATTATTTGCAAGTGCAAGGCAACTGCATGAGCCAGCAGGATAACGGGAATTAATATGTAAAATCAAATTTACCTTAGTCATGCTCATTAACACTTTGAGTAGGCAACTTGCAATGTAACCTTCTCGCCTATCATTTCCTGTTGGATCACAAAATCGAGTGATTACTTTATGAGAATGATTATTCATTTCTAACTAATTTGACCCAATGCATGACAAATCCTTGTTTTACAGATTGTGGTCAGTGTTGCGGAAATTCCAGACAACTGACGGCAGTTATGACGGAAATACTACTGCGTATGACTCGGTTTAGATTTTGAACGTTTATTATGAGAATAGACAACCAAAAAGATATATGTGGAAATCGATTTCAATTCTTGAGTTTCTCAATCGTAACTTCTGGGTGACTTATCAGTCTCATCAAAGTGTCGATGATGGCCCCGGACATCCTGTCTCTAGCTCTTTCCAATTTGGATATTTGTAAATTCGTATAAATTGCTTTTGCCTTTCATTTAAATACTATTTTGAACAGTCTGGAAGTTTAAGAATTTGTGTCTTTGGGTCCCCCTGTCAATCGCTTTCAGTGCGTGTTTGACCTGAAGCTTGCTTAGAAGCAATTAAATAAAGCCCTACATTATTCTTCACGTAGCTATCATATTCGTTGTCGCCTAGTCAGACCTACCTTCCCATACCCTTATAACCCAGGTGGTAGGACCTGTGGGTTTTCTTTCGCTTTTCGACCGACGTTGACAAAACTCATAATAAATTAAGAGATAAACTTACAGGAACTAAAACAGTTTAACAATACAGCTACTCCCTTATACTGTGTATTGTTCTTTTTACAACAGATAAATAAGCCTTTAGTATGATTTCTCAGCTTAACAATGAACTTGAACTGGTTGCCCATTTATGACTCATCGATAGACCTTATTGCTTTCACGTGAAACATAAGAAATGTATTGTTCACGCTTCTATCCGTTCATATCAGGGTTTAGGATGACTTCTGTCGCCGGTGGACTTTGAAGAAAGCTTATGAAAGTGTCTATCTGTCATAAAGAGTTTTTTGTTGTACAAACCACAGTATTAGGATAGAAATAAGAAACAACTATTTGTACTTTAACAATGTATCTGTGTATCTCCTGGGAAGTCCAGTAACAATCGAGACGCGATGACTCATTCTGTAGCATCCTTTTACTCCATATTTCATTCCATATCCACAACTCCATAATTAACATTACCATTACAATACGAAAAGGTATTGTGTTTTAAAATGAGCTTTCTCTGTAACAATAAATCCTACGTATGAGTCACTAAAAATCGCATTCCATTGAACCTAAGCCCCACAAGAGAATGGAGTGCAGCTTCCAATGCGTAATAGTAATGACCCAGTCATTACCGACATTGTGTCCAAAATTGTTCACTCTATATTCATCTACTTGTCTACAACTTGTGACTGGAATATCAATTCACACTTTATGATTCATTGACTAATAAGATGGAGAATATTCTGAATCATACTAAGACCTTCTTATCACCTACTCGATCAGCAATTAGCCATACCGACGCAGGTAATCAGGAAGTATAATCTCCCTTGTATTTTCTTGGTCAGTGTCATTACTACGAGGGAGTGTGCTTTACTTGTGTCGCAAGTCGCAATTATAAACCCATGATTCACTTGTTTTGTCAATATGCAATATAGTCTGTCATAAGCTTACTTCTTACTTCACATTTTACTTCGCATCGTGTGAGAGAGATTTACTTTGGCTCAGGACCAAGAAGAATCGTAAAGAACGCGAATCTTTATTCTTGATGTGAAGTCTGTGACGGGTGAACAAATATGAAGCACCACGGTACATAATATTATTGATGCCAAGTTGGAAAAATTTAAACAAATCTGTCTTTTACGATGACGACTTAAGGCTAAAAGGTGAAATATGAGGAGATCTTTTTACATCCGAAAGCATACATAATAAATACTTCTCATGATGATTCCCTCCCAGGGGATAAGAAGAAGACTGCCAGGTAAAAGGAAATGTCAAGGTTTCTAGCAGAAAGGTTTTATGGTTCCAATTGTGTAATAAACAGGTGCTGAAAAAATAAATGGATTTGTAAACTACACTGATACAGGTTAGTTTTCCACCCTCACTTTCACACGGACGGAAAAGTTCAAATGAAGGATGAAGTTTTTAAGGGAACTCGTAAAAAAGACCCCTTCAACATAAATCTTACACATACATCTCTAAAATATCTGCATGATACATTTGAACGTTCATCTTTTCATCTCGATTTTGAATTCTCTGTTTACCCCTCTACAATTCCATACCGAAATATTTATCCTTCTCTACTTGCCTACCTACGCAATATTCCAACAATCCCTTATGCCTTAAGAGCCTTAACTGTTTAAGTAGCTATTATTCAACGTTATCACACTCAAAGATGGTATAATCTGTTGACTTGAGATGACGTAATTTACATTTGATTGGTAGCGAATTCATCCATCTTACAACTTCCAACGTACTTTAGTTTACAGTATAACTAATTGAGTTGTAAAACGAATCGTCAAAGTAAAAGAGAGCATCCCTTATAAAGAATATATTCTTATGTAACAGTGAGGTGGCAAAACATAAAACTCGGTTATAATTTCCATTTCATTTCAAACCATGTCTTTGAGCGTGAGCTCATGTAACTGTACATGATGATCTTAAATGCTTCTCATCATTCAGACTTGAGACTTCCCAACGTGCTTGCATGAATACTTTACTTATTCTATGGCATGTTGTAAGGTGCAAAGTGGAGGAGAGATGCAACCTACCAATTTAATGTTCCACTGATGATTGTCTTCCGTATTAATGTTTTTGTATGCTTCTTATAATTCGCACGTTCACTTGGAGGAATCACTTGTTCAAGCAATTTTCCTGTATCACACAATACCAACTTGAATTCTCTGCACTTAGCTCCTCAATCTTTAAACATGCAACTGCACATAAACGAGATGTATAATATGTATTTGTCTACGTTCCTTCGCTTACATAGAATAGAGCGTTATTTGTACTTTTGAATCAATTTAAATGAACAAGTGTAAACCGTTTTCTGTGTACAGGAGCCTCTTCCACTCTTGTGTGTCTCTTCCACTTTTTGCTCCGATATTTTGCATGAAAACACTACTAAATATTAAGCCTCTTAATTACATCAACAGTTTGTTTCAATTGTGTACAGTAAGTACAGACACAGCTTTCCGTGTTAAGGAAGTAGTGTTAATGTTGAAATTGTGAAACAACTTGACGGATGTTCCTCGAACACTAACCGGCCTGATTGATGCGAAATATATTACACCTGTGTAATTATTACAACAAAAAACAAAGATCTTATTCACTTAAATGCGTGTCAAGAAAACTTTTATCACACATGTATATTCCTTCACTTAAATTCACTTTCTTGTCAGGATCATATGCACCTTGTGGTGTATTTCTATTGATTTTTACGTACTAATCAATACGCCAAAGTTTTCAGTGAAATAACCAAGGGAGAGGGAGGAAGTTCCATGCGATGCACAACACAAACTACAAGTATAAACCATGCAGAGAAAGAATAACTTGCAACTTACTGTTTCATGAAATACAAAGTCCCCCTCTTCCACAGTGACTGCTTATGATGAACAGTCAACTAACTACTGGCACTCGTAGAAGTGTCCAAGACGAAGTGATTCAGTTAGGTGGTTGTGATGATGATGAGCCAAGAGGTCCACACAATAAGGGCAAGGTGAAAGGGCTGGCTTTATAGGATGTGGTGAATATATCTCTTAAACATTTATCACTGCACTTAGCTCCCTAGCCACTGAAGTACGTAAACTAGCAAAGAGCGTGAAAAAGCAGAGTAGAATCGTACAATATACTTATTTACTGTCCTTTGGCTTGCCTTAGCTCTGTCATATGCATAGCACACACTTTGGAAGGTAAATTAAAAATTAGATGAGTCACCGAATACAACTTCTTACTAGAAGTCTCCTCCACCTCTACTACTGCTTACTACACACTCACAATCACTTCCACGGACTCAAAAAGTATACCAAAGAACCTAGAACCCTTTTTGCTTTATTCTCTGTATTCCTCCCTGTTGTTCGTCGTGCAAATGGAATCAGTTCAACAGTCAGATCTCAAATGCTGGGAGACAATGAGTACTGAAATGAGAATAAAAATCATACACTTTTAGGGCAACTGCTCTTAGCTATATACGACGAGCTTCTGAGCTTCAAAAGTGAAAAACTTTTAAGACTGAAACACAAACACACATCAACCAGAGAGTATGCACTCCACACTCAACTGAATTTCAAATGGTACGATGATTGAGAATGCAATAGAGACACAATACTTTACTAAAATTTACAATTCAATAGACGAGCTTTGACTTAAATTTACATGAATGCATACAACATTCGTGAGTATGTAGCATTTTGGTAAAGGGACAAAAGAGTACAGATTGAGTAGACAATTTTATTATCGCTGGTGGAGCACAATGAGGGATTTGGTTTCATGATATCATTGAAAGATTTATCCAACCCTGAGAGGTTGATAGTTGATGCGATGGTTGATTGCAACAGGCAATGTAGGGAATTGTTACGGGATGTATATGTTTTCATTGATCCTTAGTAATGACTTGGATGAAAAAAGGGAAAAGTGAATGTGTTGGAGTAATCATGAGAGTTTATAAAGTTACTTTTAGATTGGGCGTCTAGTCTCTCTCTGCACTGTCTCTACTTTCCGTAGGTATAAAAGTACCCGCATGTGTACAGTAGTAAATGACTCATGTATGCATGTGAATGCATGGGAAAAGATGAGACTACGATACATGAAGGTATTTTAGGGAAGTGAAGGTAAAAAAAATGCATGGGACAATAATTTTTACAACAGATGAAGTTATGAGGATGAAGTCTAGTGATTGATTTGCAAGTAATATTCCCACCTTATATCTGAAGATGATTTGATGAAACTGAAATCGTCTCCGTATGGGAAATGGTTCTTATTAAGTAGTGTGATCCTTTAAACTCTCACCCAACACAATGTTTTAAGGTATAATCACAAAGTTACA